>CAUYRT010020752.1:0-200788 GCA_963574885.1 Lepilemur ruficaudatus
GGACAAAACTAAATCAATTGAAACAGACCCAGAATTGACATAGCTGTTAAAAATTAGAAGAACATTACAAATGTTATTATAACTATGTTTTTTATATTCAACAAATTAAGTAGTGACTTGAAAGACATAAAAAGAACTACAGATAAAAATTCAATAAAATATACACTGGATGGCATTAATGGGAGATTCGACTTTGCAGAAGAAAAGATGTGTAAACTTTCAGTCACAGCAATAAAAACTATGTAAAATTAAACACAGAGAGACAAACAATTTTAAAAAAACAAAAGCAGCATCAGGAGGTTTTAGAACAACTTCAAAAATCCTAATTAATGTGGAATTCAAATCCTCAAATAAGGGGACAGAAAATATTTGAAGAAATAGTTGGTAAAAAGTTTCCAAATGTAATGAAAAATATAAATCCAGAGATGTAAAAAATTCACCAAATAAAAAGGACAAGAAATCTGAAAAAAAAAGCATGCAGAGTCATTCGTAATCAAATTTCTCAAAACCAGTAATAAAGAAAAAATCTTAAAAGCAACCAGAGTGGGGGAGCACACAATATTCAGAGGAACAAAGAAAAGCATGAGAACATATTTCTTCTCAGAAAAATATACAAGTAATACAATAACAGAATAACATCTTTTAAATTCAGAAAGAAAGGGAAAAAAAAAACTGTCAATCTAGAATTTTATCCCCAGCAAAAATATCTTTCAAAAACAAACTTGAAATAAATGCTTTTCAGACATACACAAACAGAAATAATTTATCACCATTAGACTTGTACAAGACAGAAGGAAAACGCCAAATGGAAATCTTGATCAACATGTAGATGAAGAACACTAGCAATGGTAAACAAACAGGTAAATACATAAGAGTTTGCCCTATTACTTACATTTATTTAATGTAGAGTCCAGTAGTACATAGATGATGCATCATGACTGAGTGGGTTTTATTCCAAGAATGCGATCATGTTAGCAAGCTAAAAAGAAAATCTTAAGATTATCTCAATAGATTCAAATAAAGCATTTGACAAACTATCAAACCCCTCCTGGTAAAATTTCAGCAAAGTAGGAATAGAATTGAGCTTTCTTAACCTGACAAATGTCATATATTTTTTAAAAAATGCATAATATCATATTTAATGGTGAAAGACTGAAATCTTTCCCTCAATGATTAGAAACAAGGTAAAAATGTCCATTGTTATCACTTTTATTCACCATAATACTCAGGGGAGTCTCACTGATGTAATAAGTTTAGACAAAAAAAAAAGTCATCCTCATTAGCAAGGAGGAAGCACATCTGTTTTTATTCAAAAAGACATGATATTTTAAGAAGAAAATCTACAAGAAGTAGGAATCTACAAAAAACAATGTCAGAAACACCACTAGTCATTTTGTAAGTTTAAATTAAGAACCAATGTACAAAAATGAATAACACTAGCAAAGAACATACAGAAAGCAAAGTTAAAATTACCATTTTAATAGCATGAAAATGTATGAAATATTTAAGGATAAATCTGTTAGAAATGTATAAGACCTGTGTGCTGAAACCTCTGATATACTGTCAAGATAAATTAAAGGGACCTAAATAAATGGTGAGATATACCATGTGCACAGAACAGAAGATTCCATATACTTAAAATGCCAATTTTCTCATAAATTATTTATGGATTTAACATAATCTCAGTTGAAATCCCAAAATGTATTTTTTTATAAAAATTATAGTAGTTTGTAAAATTTATATTGAAAATTTAAAAACCTCTAGAGTAGCCAATAGAAAAAGAAAAAAGTCAAAGGTTAACATTAGTTGGATTCAAGATTTAGTATACAGCTATAGACTTTAAGAGTCTGATGTTAGCATCAAGGTAGACAAAGAGATCAATGAACTAGAATAGATAGATGACGTATCAGCTTATGCAACTGATTTTTTATAAATACTCAAAGGCTATAAAGTCGGACCAGTGACTGATCACAGCAGGATACCAAGGCAGAGCCATTCCTGGGGTACACAGTACTCCTCTCAGGAGCAACCTGGGTTTGAGAGGTCCCCCAACAGTCTTGTCTAGTTTTTCTGAGAACTGTCCTTCAGTCTAAGATTCTTTAACTCCATCTTTCTCCTTCACTAATGGTCACACCTGTATCATGACCTGACAGCCCTCTCTCCTGTCCCGGATTTTTCCCAATTTTTATTCACAGGTGGTAGCCCTAATAAATGTTTTGCATGTTTAATCCAGTCCTGCCATCTGTTTCTCATAAGACCTGGACTAAAACAATGGATAGCATCATCCATGCTGTGTGCCATGCTGAATAGAAGCTGTAGGGCTACTGAAACATATTTCAGAATTATTTATTCAATATGTCAGTCCAACCCACTGCTTCCATCAGAAGCTGATGTCCAAGAAATGGACAGCTATGCCTGCATACTTTGGGTTCTTTTTCCTTTATTCTTGGGACAATAGTAAAATATACAGAGATTTGAGGGGGAGAGTTGTTTGTTTGTTGCTTTAATAGAAAAACAGAATAGAATTTTACTTTGGAGGGTTTTTATTAGAAAGAGAATGGAAATAGAGGAAGCAGAGAGAAGACTGGTAATTTTCTAAGGACAACATACAGAGCTTCCCAGGACAGAGAATAGGAGGTAGACACGAAGAAGCTATAAAGATAAAGTCCATGGGGCTTGCCAACTGGATGGCTGAGCAGAGCAGGATTTTATGTTAATCGTATTTGTGAAAGTCCTTCAACACGAAGTACATTCATTCGTGTCTTCTTAAACTGAGTACGTTGAACAAAACTTACTCTTTTTTCCATTGGAAATGCAACATAATTCAATGATAATATCAGCGACTCTGATCTTTTACAATTTTGAGCTTTTGTATTGCTTATTAAAGGTTTCTTTTCTTTGCACTTGTTTTCAGCTACATCATTCCGCTGCTAGATAATTAAGAACTATATGTGAAATAAAAGAAAATAATTTATAATGAGGATCTATGTATAACTTCTGTGGGTAGATGTCCTGAACCTTATTAGTATATAGAGTTACCAATTAGTTTGTCATTTTAATGACCTGTTTTTCCCTTGGCCATATTTTTCTATTCATCTATTTTGGAAAAAAAAAAAAAGTCTTTGAATATAGCTTCTATTCCATCCTTGAATAGGATAAGGTAATTTTAACAGTGATCTTCAATGATAAAACAATATGAACATGACAGAGAGCTATTGGTATTCAACCTCCATCCCAATTCCTTCTAAAATGCAGATTACAATATAAATAAATAAATCTTCGATGCTGAAATTCCAACAATTTATGTCTAGGCAACTTAATAAATTTCACAGGTCAATTTAGACTTTTTTCAACTTATTAGCTGATTAGAGAACTTGACTTACTTTGGCTATGATTCTACTATTATGTATTAATAAAAGAATCTAGTATATTCTTTGCTCATATGTGCTAACTAGCATTCTCTGTGTATGTGTATATGGAGAGACAGCATTTACTGTTGCCAAATTTGATTAAAGTTTAAAGCAATAGGATATAAAGAGTATCTCTGACTGATACTATAGCATTTCTAATTTCAAAGAATTTAAAATAATCACTAATCCATAGAGAGTATATTTATCCATTAGTAATAAACAAAACACTTTCTTTTCAATGGTTAGGGATGGAATATTTGAAATTATTTTTAAGTGTAGCCAATACAGGCATAATAAAATCATCTTCAAAACTTAATCAGAATTCAGCAAGAGTGTGAAAAGAATTAAATAAAAAAAAGAATCTCTTTAACAAATGGTGCAGAGAGAACTGGATAGTCATATGCACAAGAACAAACTTGGACTCCTTCCTCAAGCCATATACAAAATTAATTCAAAATGAATCATAGACCTCAATGTAAGAACAAAAACTATAAAACTCTTAGAATAAAACATAATAAATCTTTGTCATCTTCTGTCAGGCAAACTTCATAGATATGACATAAAATGCACAAGCAGCCAAAGAAAAAATAGATAAATTGAACATCATTAAAATTATAAATTTTAGTGCTTAGAAGAACACCATTAAGAATGTTAAAAGATGACCCACAGAGTGGAAGAAAATATTTGCAAATAATATATCTGATAAGGAACTTACATACAGAATATATAAAGAGCTCTTAAAATTCAATAATAAAAAGCAAATAAATAACTTGATATAAAATAAGTGAAAAAAATCTAAATAAACATTCTTCAAAGAAAGTATACAAATGGCCAATGAACACACACACAAAAAAAATGTTCAACATCATTAGCCATCAGGGAAATACAAATCAAACTGCAAAGAGAAATCAATTCATCCTCACTAAGGGACTGTAATAAAAAAAGACAGATAATAAAAAATGTTAGTGAAGATGGAACTACTGGAATGTTCAGACATTGCTGATGGGATTATAAAATTGTGAAGCCACTTTGACAAAGAGTCTGGTGGTTTCTTGTAGGTTAAATATATAGTTACTATATGATCTAAAAATTCTACTCCTAAATATTTATCCAAGAAAAATAGAAACATACGCCCATACAAAAATGTGTAGGGGAATGATGATACCAGTATTATTCTTTAATACTGCTATAACAGTGAAAAAGTGGAAACAACTCAAAATGTCTACCAACTGATGAATGAATAAATAAAATGCGGTGTATCCATACAATGGAATATTAATTGGCCATAAATTAGCTGACACACGCTACAGCATGGATAAGCCTTGAAAAACATTATGCTAAGTACAACCATACATTGTATGATTCTATTTGCATGAAACACCCAGAATATGCAAATCTAGACTGAAAGCAGATTAGTGATTGCCTTGGGTTGGGAAAGAAAAGGAGGTGGGGGTGGAGTTGGATGAAAAGAGGAAGTAATTGCTAATGGGTACAGCATTTCTTTTTGGGGTGATGAAAATGTTCTAAAATTGATTGTTGTGATGGTCAAAATTCTTTGTGAATATACTAAATACTGTTACATTGTATACTTTAAATGGGAGAATTGTATAATTGAATTGTATCTCAGTAGAACTTTAAGAAAATGCAGGAAGCAGAAATGTTAGAATAAATTTCTCAAGATCGTAACTACAAAATTGAAGAAACCTACGAATGGTCCTTTACAGAGAATTACATAAAAATGTTAATACATTTTTGTGTGTGGAAAGCATATTTATTTGCTTTACTTAAGCCCCAGTCTTAGTAATAAGTCAGATTTTACTTAATCCGTATCCTCTTGAAGTTGATCTCCATATTGTAAGAAAAATCCATCCCGTGGGTAATTTTCTTATGTCATCCATGAGACTCTCACTTCTTTTACAGTTACTGCTTCTGATAAAAGTCAATCAAGAGGGCAAAAAGAGCTTTTGACTTCACTTAAGACTTTTTAAGTCTTAAATCTTTTTAGTCTTTGGTAAGGAGAAGATTCTCGGTGCAACCTCTCTTTTGTGTCTGTGGAAAGCCAGAGCCACTCATCCTAAGAAGGGTTAATCCAGAAACTCCCGTAGTAATCTACCTGGGGAAAATAAGCATTTATCTCAGCTTAGAAGTGATATAAATGGTAGCGGCAAAGCCTAGGGAAACATGTTATAATTCCATATCATATGGTTATTCTATGATCTGTGAGATTTTTGTATATAAAGTAATAGCAATTTGTATTAATAAATCAAAATAATCTTAATAAATAATTTAGCTTAATCTATTTTATTTAGTAGTCTTCAGATTGCTTAAATTTCCTTTCATTACAGTTTTGTTTTTTTACCTAAGAATCAGAGAATTTCTGCGTATGGGGTTAAGTTTTAATAAAGTTTAATTTGGAAAGTTAACAAAGCTCATGGGGACTCAACCACATTTTACAACAATTCATTGTAGTTACTGTTAACACAGCCAAGATCTAGAAAGATTGTGACACATAATCTCTTCCCTACTTTTGTTTTCCCAATGTTACCACTGCTGTGTCTATAATCACAATAGTATAGCTATCACAGAATGAGGGTGATAAAGAATAAGTGTGGTAGAGATAACGTAAACAGAGGAAGGAGGAAAAAGACAAGGAGACTCACAGCATACATGTATTTAATACTTTTGACCAGTTTGGCGAATCCATCTTGCAGTTATACTCACAGAGGGAAACAAAGGCATATGTACCAGATGCTCATAGCAACCAAGTTTGTAATGGCTAAAAGTTGGGGCCGTAGAAAATACGGCCACAGTCTCAGTTTCTGGTTGTAGATAATCTTGCATCAGCACTCTCCAATAGAGTATTAGAAGTCACAGTTGTTGGGGTGACCCGCCTCAAAGCAGTCTGAATAGGGCTATTTACAAAGATGCATACAATCCATAATCAGCTAGCCCAAGTACCTGCTGTGTTCTACTCAAATTTGAGACACATTTATTGAATGTCAAATGGGTACTCTGGCAGGGACTATAACAGAATCTTATTGGCTCAATCAACAAAAAGCAGTGTTTCTAAAAAACCCAAGTGGGTCCCAGTGAGTAACAAGATGTGAGATTTTTCAGTGCAGAAGACCAAGGGTCTGCAGATAAATGCAAGTTGTTCATGATGAATACAAGAACAAGTGCTATCTAGAATGACCACAAATCAGCTTTCTTTCATGTTTTTATTCGAGGTAGGTGGCCCACCAAACACACCTCACTTTGCCTCCAGAATTTTGCTTATATTTCCCTCATTTTATTGAAATACTGCCCATCCTTCTACACTTAGTTATAATTGTAATGTTCCATGAACAGCACGTGACATTATTCTGCAACTCTTAGTTTCCAGTGGACATTTAACAAATGCTTAGAGCACTACTGTAAGTATTACACATTTTTCATACACACTCACACATACATACATACACATATGTTGTTAGTGGGGAAAAGATTATGCAGAGAAGCAAAAAAATATATAGAAATGATTTTAAAAGATTCTTTACTTGTATTTTTTAACAAATGGTGAGGATATTTCCATATCGATAAATAGATATCCATATCGTCTGTCTTGATGTGTTCATAATATTCATAATATTCCATTGTATAGACCTACAGATGCATCAAAATTGATTTCAACATAACAATATTACTAAATACTAAAAAAGTAAGACAAATCAAAATCCTTGTACATATGTTGGAGCACACACTTTGTTTTTACTATCTCCTTATATCAAATTCTTAGATATAGATTATTGGCTTAAATGTCCTAGAGTATTTCTATAGCAAATGTCTACATAAAAATACAACCAATTTTTACATTCACATTTAGAGAGAAGATAACGGCCATAACATCCTTTCAAAGTTTCGATCCAAGCAAGCTCTGCTCTCACAAAGTTGTGTATTCCTCCTACTTCAACTACCTGGTGTTCTGATATTCCTGAATGTTAGGCTTAATTTTTAAATATAATATCTATGTTACCTGCTATCAAGGGTTCTTTCTTTTTTGATTGTCTTAGTTCTCAACAATTGCTCTTTATTCATGGGAACTGTAACTTTCAGAATACATGCAAAACTCCTGGTTTCACTCTACTTTTTGTTTGTTATGGTTTATAAAAATCCATCCATTTGGGAACAGTTTGCTGAGTGTGTGCAGGTAGATGTGTTATAGGTAAGCTCCCAGACAAGTATCCTGGGTGTAATGAGACAAAGTGGCCTTGGGTCTTGAGCGGTGCCCAGATCATGAGTCAGTGCTCATGGTGATATGATGAGAAAAGTGTGAATTTTTTACCTTTTCTCAGGTGGCACCTGTCTCATCAAAAGCCAGTTCAACTCCAGATCAAAATTTAGGTCAGTGTTTTTTTTTTTTTTTCCTAACTCTAGTTACCATATAATTACTAAAAAGTTTTCATGGTTCTGGCTTTAGTTATTGTCTGTTTATTAGTTCAATAGAGTTGAGATTTTCATCCTATTTCTTTGTCCTCATAGTGATGAGCTGGTAGAGGCCATGTTTTAAAATCTAAGCCAGCTCTATATTAGCCTAAAGATACTTTAAATGGAAAAAATTAGGTTTCTAATTTAATTTATCTTAAACGGTTTAAATACATTTGAATAATGCAAAAATTTCACAAAGTATCTGGGGAATTATAATTGTTAAGTGACTATGACTCAAATTTTAAAGATTTGAATTGGATTCCAGCTTTAAGAATTAATGAATACATGACTTTGGGAAAATTACTCTATGTTTTGTTATTAGTTTTGTCATCATCAATGATGATATCACTTCACTTGGATTTTTAAATTTTTATATGCACTAAAACATGAAAATTTTTATAAACTCTTTTAAGAGATTATTATCCTTCATTAGAGAGGTAAATTGACAATTTGATGAAGAATAGGCCATCTAAGGTAGGTCTTCCTGGAAGTCTTGACACTACCAATGTGTTAATTTACACTAAATAAATCATCATTGTTTAGAGAAAAATATCGTATGACTATCAAATAACTATAGAATGCCTCTATTAATTTGGTTTCATTTTGCTGTCTGTGATCCAGAACCTTGAATCACCCTAATTACATTTCTACTGAAAAGATGGGGAGAAGAAACAGAGGGTAAGAGGTGAAAATGTATTAACAGCCAGAAGAATCCACAGTCTCCCTCTAGCCCTTGTTGCACACACAGTAGACGACCACAAAATGCCATATCAGAACAAATTCTATAGACTCTTCTCTTGAAAGCACATCTGGGAATCCCAACCCAAAAGAGTGATAAATTTCTTGTCATTAGTGAAATCTTCATGAAAGGACATAAAAAGCTGCCCTAAAAGTTATGTGTTAACTGGTCAATTAGTCATAGGATGCGCTAATGACAACATCTCATTTTGTCTTAAGTCCTAGGAGTCAAGCACCCCATATAGAAAACAATTTGTAAAATGTTATGATTCTTCAGGAAAATATCAGTTCAAAGTTTAAATTTCCTTCCTAACAAATCTTCTATTTCTTAAAGGGAACTTGAATTCTGCCCACATGCAAACAAGCTATTTTGCAAGTTGTTTTAATAATGATCAATGTCATTTCTCAATATCTTTCAGTGTTCATGTAGACCTGATGTTGTCCATCTTCTTAAAATATCTACATAAAAGAAAGAAATTGCCGAACAAGTGCACAGATGAAGCTTGAGGAATACCTTCCACTTTTTGGACACACACCTGTCATCATACCCTTCCAAAACACATTTTCACCTGCATGCACACACTCTTGCATTCATCAAACTCATTTCTTGAAACATTCTTGATAGCATTCATTCTACTTTAAACCACCTGTCAAAACAACCATTTAATTAGGTTAAGCTGTCTGGCTTTGTGAAAAGGTTTACTGTACTCGGTTGTCCCTGCCATAAAATTAATAGTTTGACCAACTTCTAAAGAGACGGATTTTGCACTCGTGAAAGTCAAATTAAATCCACCTTTGCCAAACAGGGGAAAAAATTGGTGTGTCTGAAACTTTGAAAACAGCACTTCATTTATTATAATCTTGCGAGTGCCAAAGTACAAATTAGGTAGAACTCCAGCTGCAAGAAAGCCCGAGTTACAGCACATTGCTCTCGTGACCCTTTTAATAGGCAATGCAACTGCAAGACGATGAACAGAGAGAATGACTCTACCAAAGTCAGCACTGCCAAATTTCGGACCAAATTTCCAATAAGCAAGCAATCATTCGGTAAATGAATATTCCACAGACTCAAATATTACGTAGACTAGTCACTACACATCGTTTCTAGACCACAATTCTGATAGCATTTTCCAAGAACGAGACTCATTTTATTATTAAAACTCAGGAGAATAAGACCTGTTTTAAAATGCTTTATAATTTCATTCAGATCTTGCTAAAACTACTTTTGGATGAACATTCTTTTAGTTGAAGTAGCAAAGAAAACAACACTCAAAGCTGTTTAATCCTCAACACAGAGTGATTTGGATGGAGTTTTGGTTTGGGATTTCGTTTTCCCCTTCACACATTGCGTAGATGTGTCTTCTATTGACTTGAAAATAAAAATGATTCGTGATTCCAATTATTATTTAAGATGTGTAAAGTCTTACGGTCTCTAAGGCAGGACTCAAAATGACCTTAGAATTAACTGAGACAAAGTGCTCTGCTATCTTTCAGAGTCAAACAGAGTCATCAGAAAAGATGTATTAATAAAAACACTATGTTTTATCTTAAAACACTGGAATTTAAGAATTAATTTAAGACAAAAATTTATTTATTACTTTCTCTTTACCCTTCATTTTATTCAATGAATGAACATGAGATATTAATATTAAGTTAATGAAAGTTAATATGGTAATTACCTTCAATGATGATATTATTAGAGTTTGCTAGAGGTACAAAAACTGGTTTCTTGTTTCTTCCGTTGGCGTTGCTAGACATACAGTTACAAGGCAGTCATTTAACTCTGACAAGAGCTGCGTCATCTCTCAATGTTATCTACAAATGTGATTCTAAAAGGCCAGGAGCTCAGGAAAGAGATGTCCTCATGGTTCTCCACATTCTCACCAATACTTCTCAAGCTAATCAAAAACCTTTTAATAACAATATTTTTAATGTTTCATTTACTGTCCTGAAAAAATTCATATATAACACTCTAAAAATTTTTCTTTAAAGTCAATATAGAGCTCTTCTCTTACACAGAAGAATAACAATAAAGCAATTTATGATGAAAAATTCCATCTCAAGCTGTAAATGCTCAAACTGACTATACTAGGAGACATAATAAAGTCATCGGATTATTGTACTAATTATAATGAATAAGTTTAGAATAAAATGGGGAAGATCATCAGAAGCAATTTGGTACAAATTTTACACGAAAATGAAAGCAGAGATTTAGGTGAACATTGGAGTAAAACCCGGTATGAAGATAAGTAAATAACATAACCTTATCTGTGAGTGATAAGAGAAAAAGGAAAATGGCATTAATCAACATAGGTATAAAAAAAACAAGAGCCATTATAGACTGTTGAAATAGAGAAACTGAGCAGTTAAAATGTTTGCAAATGAGCTAGAAGTGTAGTTTGCAAATAATTCTTTCCATTTTGTTTATTTGTCAAACCTTTAAATAGTGTTTTCTGTGTGTCTGGCACAGTTCTATGCTTTTTAATTGTATTAACACATTCAGTTCTCATACTAATTACCCTATGAGGGTGGACCCATTATCTTACAGACAACCTGAGATATCAAGGGGTTAAGTTAATTACACAAAAATAGACAGCTAGTTGGCAGCAAAGTCAGGATTTGAAACCTGGCATTCTGATACCGGTGTCTATACACTTGATTTCTATGCTATAATGTAATGACCTGGGATAAAAATAACATTAACAAATCATGAAATATATCTCCAATTTTAAAATCATACCATATGTTGAGACATTTAACATGCTTCTGTTGTGTAAAAAAAAAAAACTTAGAGACCATATTGATAAATATAAGACAGGAGAAATAAGATATGTTGGGAAAAAGAACAGCAATAAAAGGCTACAAGGAAATGATGATTCAAATCTCTAGAACATCATGAAAACAAGTTTTAAATATAGCAAACAAAAAATAGAAATTAACTTCAACATGCTTTCTCATAATACAGGTTTTACACTGTGCTACAGAAAAGCTCAAAAATAGAAGTCAAGAACATGACTTATTTTTAGATAATCTTTATTAATAGAATTTAATGAGATGCTACATTTCATTTGTCTCCACTAATTTTGATAACATTTTTATCTCTGGCTGTGAAAAAGAGCTTAGATACACTGTTATATAAATGCATGCAAAACCTACAAATTGAGAATGATTCAGACACTCAAATTTTATGAGGGTGTGGCCACACATAATGAAAGGTTTCAAAATGTTATAAAATTCTTGGTAAAGTTTCAAACAGAACAACTTTCCATTGTTATATAATTTTTGCATCTCTTGGTTATTTGATTTGCTTTAAAACTGTCAAACAAACTTAATTTTGAATACATATGCAAAAATGGAATTTTAGTCCATAGGTTCAAGTATAAACATGTATGTGGGCTGCAATGAGGACATTTAAGTGCTCTAGTACATGCATAACAAATAGTTTTTTGCAGAATAATCCCAATCATTATAGGATGTCTCACCTTCGTGGCCCCACTCACAAAACTCCAGAGTGGCCAGCCCCCCAAATGTTGTGATAACTAAAAATAATTCCCATAAATTTTGAAAATGCATCCCAGAGGGTGGTGTCTCCCTCACTGAGGGCCATTGATTTAAAGCTTTTCATACAGAGGTGCCCAAAGCAAATTTCACAGCTTGAATAATATAATTATGTAAGCCAATGAAGTCCTTTTTTTTTTTTGGTCTTGTGACAATATCCATTTAACTGGTGATGTATTTTTAAATAATAAAGATAATTTTTATTAAAACAAAGAATAAGTGAGTTTGCATTTTTGCTTCATTGTCATTTTCTTGATTATCATTCTATGAGAATACAGAAACAATAGCAGCTATGTGTGGGAAATGTGGAATTTTTCCTTCAATTTCACTATAAAAATGTATGGATTTTAATAAAAATATTATATACTGTCTAACCTAGGAATTAAATCTCAATAGATCATGTGTATCAAACAATCAGACTGTGTATTAGAAAATACACTCAGAAACTTGTGTTATGGTTACAAGAAAGAACACAAGTTCCTGAACAAAAATCATTTTCAAAATCCCAGCAAAAGATTTAAGGAGTTCTAGGTAGCAAACTATAAATGAGAATGCTAAGTGAAAGTTGAGTTAGTCCTTATAAAATGCTGTCTTCAATTCATAGTGGCTATCTAGACACAGTATTCCTGGAAAGAAAGACCTGATTTCATCTCGGAAAATACAAGGAACAACTCTCTGCAAACTACATTTTTTAACATAAGAATGGGACTGATTTTATTTGAATTAGTGTTTTTCCATTGGAAATATTTTGTTATATGTTGGGAAGTGAGCTTTATTAAAATAGAATAGATATACATATACACATAAGTATACCTGCCTATACACATTATATATATATATAGATATATATTGCTACATATAGATATTTTTAGATATGTACACATATACAATGAGAGAGAGAATTAGAACAAGTGAATCAATTGCAGGTTGCTTCAAAAACATAAATCAAAGTTTATCAAATTATGACAATAGCATTGAGTAGGTGCCTCTATGTGCTATGTAGTATTCTACTCACACATATTAATATAATATTCACAATAACTTTATGAGGCAGGTTAACTATTATATCAACATTCCTATTTTATAGCTAGGGCAACTTCAAGAGGAAGACTTAAGTGGCAAGATTTGAATCTAAGCATTTTGGCTCCAGAGCGTCCTCTTAAACACACTACATTCTGTGGCCTCCCTCTACTAACTATTCTATCAAACATCAGTTCTGAGAGCTGTTCCACGTATGTGTGATAAACAGCATCCCTGAAATACTAGTTCAAGTTTAAGCCAAGTGAGAATGACCCTATTGCCTTGAAATTCTTATCCACGGAGTTTTCCATCTTGCTGATTCCTATTTCTCATGGGCAGATAATTAAGAATTGCTGATTTGAAACACATTCAGACATGCCTATGTTATGCTCTCAGCTCAAATTTTCACAAGTATAACACGGTGAGTATATGGCCTCATGATGTTAAGAAGAGATATTTTAAAATTTTCTCCTAAAAATAACTGCTGTTGCAGGCATTACCAGAATCCACATAATTTTTAGGTGTCTTCTCGCCGAAGAACATGAAAAGATTACACTTCCCTGACCCCTTAAATTTAGAAATGATCATGTGACTTCTTTGGTCAATTACACGTGAGCAGAAAAGAATGACATACGCCATTAGCAGTGGAAACTTGGTAGAGCTGGTATGTGACTTGAACCATTTTTCCCTACTTCAGGGATCATGAAAACACATGTGACTGTGGAGGGGTCATCAGAGTCAAACAATCTGGAATGCCACAGGATCATAGAAAAGACAATTTAAGTGGATGGTCACCTAGACTTTCTGAAGACCATGCATAAGCAAGAAATAAACTTTTCTTATGTGAAGTTATTGAGCTGTGAGTATTATTTGTTACCACAGCATAACTGGGCCTCTCCTGACTAATGCAACTTGATTAAAAAATGCCATGGTCATTTTAGACTTCAAAAAATGAAGCTAAAAGAGAAATAAGCTACTTGAAATATCATGGCTAATCAATCACAGAAACATGATTAGATTCAGGTCTTCTGATTTTATTTCCTATTAAAATACCCAATCCCTTACCATATTGATTCTTGCTATGTAACAGAGAAAATTACATAAAGCAATAAGGATAATTCATCATGGATCAGCCACAGGAGATGACCAAACATCAATATATCCAAAAATAAGCTATCCAATTCATTAATTTCTTTGGAGATATCTTTGAGTCACTATCTAGTTACATATCTCTTTCAACTTCTACTGACAAAAAATTCAAATATTTTGGGCTGACTTTTACGATTTACTCATAGAGTTTGGGTGTCACATAAAACAGTTTTGAAATGGAAAAAAACCTGATGATACTCTGCTAAGAACTAACTTTCCTTTCCTAGAGGTTTGACAAATGCAGCGTTAACATGTTGTTGAGTGTTACATTTGGAGTTTAAGACCGACAGTCAGCAAGGAAACCAGGTGGAGCTGCTGAAAAGAATCAATGTGAACATCACTCCATTCCCTCTAAGCTAATCCTGGCACAAAGGGAATCCGACATTAGCACTGGAAACAATAAGGCAAAAGTTTCTATCACCTCTTTCAACTCTTGGCTCAAAATCTAGTCCAATTCTTTTTTTATATGTCTCTTTTATGCACATGCATTTAATAAGTACTACACTAGCTCTCCCTTGCCACTGTGTTATGGCGGCCTATTATTCTGTCATTGACAATTATGTGACCATAATTGACTAACGTGTCTTTCTTCCTGTCAATAGGCTTATTTTCTGCTTCTTTCTTCTACTTGATAAAATCCCCAAATTTCAGTCATTTATGAATTGCCTCCACAATTTTTTGCCATATCCAAATACTATTAATAGTTTTTTAGTTAATCTATATTTTAGACTCATTGTTTTCTGTTTTTTTTTTCTCTTTAACAAAATGTTATTTTAAGATTATCTCATCTTTGACATGCTGGTTACATGTTTTCCCAATGCACAAAACAAGAATATATAACCGTGGAAGTAAAATGTATTTGTTCAGATACCACCTACGCTTCTTCAGAATACCAGAGGTGGTATCACACACTGGGAACACTGATATATAACACATAACATGGTGTCATTTACCCATTAGGTATTTAAAAGGCTATTCATGTTTATTTAGAGTCTGTAAACTTTTACAACTCATTTCTTTAAAACTTCTACCTACATTGATTTCACTTGTTTTGAGGTAAAATTCTTTTACAAGTTCTAAGTTTTTTTATGTCAGTCAATGATAGTAAATGATCTAGCTGAAATACAAGGTTACATATATATCAAGTAAAAACCATACACTTGAATACTTCATACACCCATGCTCATAGCACAGCAGCATTAATCACAATAGCCAAAAGTGAAAAAAAAGTCCATCAATGAATTATTGGATAAAAAAATATGGTATATACAAACAATGAAATATTACTCAGCCTTAAAAAGGAATGAAATTCTGATACATGTTATAACATGGATGAAACTTGATGACATTATGCTAAGTCAAATAAATCACACAAAAGAACAATTCATAGAGGTATTTATAATAGTCAAATTCATAGAGATAGAAAGTCTAAAAATGGTTATCAGGGGGACAATGAGAAGTGATTGTTTAACGGGTACAGAGTTTCAGTTTGGAACAGTAAAAATGTCTTGGAGATGGATATGGTAAATGTTGTACAACCATGTAAATGTACTTAATGCCACTGAACTATACACTTAAAGATGAGTAAAAATGGTAAATTTATGGTAAATTTTATGTTGTCTATATTTTAGTACAATAAGAAATAAAATTGAATATATAATATATACAGCACTTAATGCCATGTTACATGTGTTGCATGGCAATGACCTTCAATGACAGCTAATAAATAATGTATGTGTTACCTTCCACAGCAATGTATAATTGCTTTTAATCAATCACAGCTTATATTGATAATTTTTATTTACCCTAACCTAATTGATATATTCTTTCCTAACTTTCCCTGAAAACCATATTGAAGAGTCCAATCAATTTCTCAACCAAGAAATAATACATTGAATTTTCTCAAACCTTTTGATGATAGGTAAATCAGTTTAAGAAATCATTATCTATAATGAAATTCTTTAACACCCTGTTACTGAAGTCTGTGCATTCAGGTTCTACATCTATCCAATAATATCCCTCAAAGAAGTAATCTTTGTACTCACCGTGAGATGAACACACTCCTAGTGTTCTATCTCTTAAAACTCATGCTTCTTCATTCAAAACAGAGAATATACAGTCCACGTAAAGAGAACACATCCTTGCTCTAAAACAAGGGGCCACCACTCCATAAACTAGCTAGCTTTCCTCTTACTGAGTTGCTGACCATTACCTACATGCATTGACTTCAGATCCAGGAGTCTGTTTGCTTTACTGAATCCATATGTAGTGGACATATATTATTTCTTCTTTCTTAGAATTTTTTTTACCTTCTGGAAATAAGACCTAGGTATCCCACTGAAAATCCAACCATATTTCCCACTGCCCACTCTTCTTTATTCCATGTGATTTGTGTGTGAAAATCTTGCCCTAAGATCCAGGGGGGAACATGTTACTTACACCCAACCAATAAGCATGTTCTATCCTCCTATCTGTTGTACTGGTTTCAGTGGACCAAATTCATTGAATGAATTAAGTTAGTTAATTCCACAAGTTAGTTCAATGAAATTAAATTACAAGAAATTTTTTGAACTAATTGAAAATAGAAGCTATCTTTTCATTAGAGTTGCTAAGCTAGTATACTTTAAGCCAGACTGCCTAGTACCGTATTAACACCATTCCTGGTGAAAGCTTCCCTCAGAATGAAGCCAACAAGTACAAACGCAGAGCCAAGAAGATAGAAAAAGTTTCCAGATGACTCCTTTCAGCACCTGGATCCAGCTTCACCTGAACCTTAAAGATCTGCTTTTCAACATTTCAATTACTTGAAGCAATACATTCCTGCTGCCTTGGCTTTACATAAATTTGAAATGAGGTTATATCCCTCCCCACAAAAATAGCTCAATTATGTATCAGCACAGTGTTCCTCAAAGGCATTAGCTATGATGACACCGTGCGTCAGACTCATTCTGGATTCTATAAAACATGTGTCTGTGTCTCACTCTTGACTCACTGAATCAGAATTTGGGGAAAATGAGGACTGGGAACACAGGTGAGCTATCATTAGAATGTCTAACAGTCACTGATCTGGGATCCTTTTGCTCTTCTCCATTTTCTCGACCCACTAAGACCCCAAAATCCACTACCCTGCCCTATTGAAATTAATTTCATGACTCTCTCACCTGCATCTTTCCATCATTTAAAAAAACAAAATACAAAACCTAGCCTTGATTCTGCCAACACCTGCAGTAACTACCATATTCTTTATATTTAATCAGAGTTCAGGTCTTAGTCTGGCTTCGCCTGGAAATTCCCCTTAGGAATCTTCCTTAAACAATAAGACATTTAAAAACATTGGAACTTTGTAAAGACAGAAATTTACAGGGGACTTTGGTAAATATTTCTATCTGATATGCTAAAATGCATCAAAAGTGGTATAGTTAGGAATTTAGAGGATTCTTTTTGGGAAATCCCAATATTGGTGAAAGAGTTCCAGAGTTGGAGCAGAAAGAGGCAACAAGCAAATGTAAGGACAAATGCAATTCAAACTGATCACGATTAGTACAACCTCTATGCAAAGCAGTATGGACAGTCCTCAGAGAACTAAAAGTCCACCATGGGTTGTTTTAATGGACAGAAAAAGGGAGAGGGAAAAAAAAACACATTAGCATTTGGAAGCTGTAGTGAGAATGGATGTAATTAAAATAGAACTGGCTAGGCAACCTAGACAGTCTGGATTCAAGCTTGCTATGAACTATAATTCGCCAGTCACATGGGCAGCTTTTCCCAGCCTGTGTGTTAGAGTTATAGATGTTTTCTCCTGATTGTGTCCCGGTGGTCTGTTTGTTGGAGGTCTTTTTTGTCTCCATTCAGTACACTTTTTGACTTGCTCTCCACTTCCCTGGTTGGTTCATTCACTCTAATTACCATCACCTGATTAAGAGTGGAGGTGACACTTCTAAACCACTAGCCCAAGCATCTCATTAGGCAGGAAACCCTGCCATTTGTCTAATTTAAATTAAAAGGTGCATTTTACACAGAACAAACTAAGGCAGCCAGCCACAGAAATTCATTTTAACCGATCTATGTACTTCTCTTTGGTATTCAATATGATCTTTTAAGCAAAAGGCAGTTGTAATAAGAGTTAAATGGTCATCTAGTTTTGCAAATGGAAGTCAGATTTAGAAGGTGTCAGGTTTTTGCAGACCTGCTAAATTCCTAGGGTTAAACATTTCAATGGTTAATCATAAAGTAGCTTAAAAATGTACTCCTTTTGAGAAATATTAAATAACTACAGAGGATGTTTTGTTATTTAAAAATGTCTTAGAAAACAAAGCATGATAAGTAGCCCATGAATTTAATTCCATGGCCTCATTTTCTAAAAGACGAGTTAATAATTGAACAGTGTTGTCAAGAAAGATGGAATCTAGAGAAGTTATTAACATATTTTGTCAAATGAACATTCACTGTTGATATTGAGATAAAATGCTGGGATTTTCAAAGCTTAAAAGAGAACAGTGAAAACAGCTGAAATCCACAGATAGTTCATTTTGGGCTCAATTTCTCTGGTTTTGTCACCCAGATATCTTCATGTTGAGGGATCCAGGGACTTCAGCTGTTCCTCTAGCCTGGCCCAGACCTTAGGAATGAGTGACCAGCTCTTGCATATGGCGATGCTAAGGCAAATCATCGGAATCCTAGAGTGGCTGAAAAAGAGATTTCTCCCCTCCAATTTCATAAGAGACTCTTCTAAACTGGAGAAGCTGCAGACAATCACATATTAATGCTCTTAAGTAAATGCTCGCTGCATGCATTTCATCAGGGATAAATCGTGATTGATTCTATTAACACATTGAGCCACAATTTTTTAAATACTTTCTAACTTAATGCTAATACACAGTACTTGGATAGTAACATAGCAACAGCATTCTTTACTTTTAATGAAAAAAGCAGGGAGGGTGGTCATGCAATCTTAAATCAGCTCGATTTAGGACCACATAAGCAGTATGAGACATAGCAATGTCATGTGCTTCCTGGAATGATGTGTTGAGAAGAACATAAGACCTCTGTGGTCCTCTTGCCAAAAAACGCAAACCTAAATTTATTCATGAAAAAAAATCACGCAAACCCCAAGTAAAAAAAAGCATTCTACAAAGTAACTGTCTAGCCTCTTAAAAAGGATAAAGTCACGAAAGACGAAGAATCCTCCTTTTTGGAGAAGATGAAGGATGGTAACTAAATGCAACATGGGATTATGGATTGAATTCTGGACAAAAAAACAAACACATTTGTGGACAATCAGTAAAATTTGCACAGCCCTGTTGATTACATAATAGTATTGTATCATTGTTAATTTCCTAGTTTTTATCAGTGTAACTGTACTTATGTAAAGATTTTACAATTTTGGAAATCTGGGGAGAAGGTATATGGGAATTCTTTGTATGATTTTTGCACTCTGAAATTATTTCAAAATGAAAGTTAAAAATGTTAAGTTTAACAGAAGTTGGTGGTCACAACCAGTCATATAAAACTAGATTACCCAGCACATTTAGAAAATAATTCATGTGATTTAGTCATCTATCCTAGAAAACAGAGGATTACGACATTAAATACAATTCAACAAGCATACCTGGAGAAGTTACTCAACACGTTTGGGAAGACATGGTCTTTGCTTTTTAGGAGTATATAAATTAAGTCAAAGCCTAAAATCTTTTTTAAGAAAAAAAGATGGGTAAATAGTTGAAAATTGACAACACCGAAACCACAATGGCATAATTTAAATTATTCCTAGTATATCAGAAATCACTTCAGAATTCTGTAATTTATCAGGATTATCATTATAAATAGAAGTTTTCAGGGTATTGTAGACCTGCAGAGGGGCCAATTAAAATAAATGTATATTTATTAGAATGTGGGATGTGATATTCTCGTACAATATTCTAAATGACTAATCACACAATTCTCACAGCAGCTAATCTGATCCTTGTGTCATTCATGCATTCAGAAAACCACAACATGGGAAACTACTTTAAATACCTTAACTATGATAGAAAGTAAACCAGCGGTCCCCAAACTTTTTTGGCACCAAGGACTGGTTTCATGAAGACAATTTTTCCAAGGCATGAGGCGGCGTGGACGGTGGAGCTCAGGCGGTGATTGAGCAATGAGGAGTGGTTGTAAATACAGATGAAGCTTTGCTCTTCACTCTTGCTTGCCTGCTGCTCGCCATCTGCTGAACGGCTGCTTCCTAAGTTTCATGGAAGACAATTTTTCCACTGACAGGAGTAGCAGGGGCGGGACATAGGCGGGCTCAGGAAGGGATGTGAGCAATGGAGAGTGGGTCGTGGCCAGGTTCCTAACAGGCCATGGACCAGTACTGGTCCGCAGCCCAGTGGTTGTGGACTGCAGGTGTAAACTATTTTTCTATTATTTTTATGTAACTGACCTATATGCATGTTAATGCATCTGAGATAAAATATTCAATCAGAATGCTCAATTTAGACGTGCCATTTGTACAATGTTTCTTCTGTTGGGAAGAGCTTCTTCTGAATTATGCATATGTCAAACTCTTTTCAGGAACCAACATCTACAATACCTCCTCCAAGAAGCCCTCCATCACTCCCCTGGCACATATCCTCTCCTATGATTCCACTGTTGCTTCTGTATTCATTTGTCAACCATAGGCATGATCACATTTTTCTGTAGTTCTCTATTCAGTATACTTCCCCACTAGACATTGACTACTACAGTGCCTATTCCATTGTAGCATCTTAATAAATATGTAAGTAAATAATTTCACCTGTAAATCCAGGATTAAAATGGACTATTCCTAACCAGTCACATAAGATAAGTAAAATGATAACTATTTGATTGTGGCCTAAGATGATTTCATGGGAAATTTTTAACTCAGATGCAAATTGGCTATGAAAAGCAATTTGGGCATTGAACTCTTGGGGTGCAGATTTAATAATTAGCAGCAATAATAATAGAAAATATTATGCTCCCCCAAGTTATTCTTACTTGCCATGATCTAAAACAAAGTTGATTTGTTTAAAAAACAAAATCCCCAAAGCTCTCTGATAGCCCAGGAACTTTGAGTGTTTTCTAAGGAGATTTAAGGAAAGCTCACCCTTACTTCCCTAATGAGATCTTTGAGGCAACATCAAGAGCATCCAAATCCTTCAAATACTGGTATTAGCAGGGGTCACGTGACATTCCCTCTCGGTTGGTGTGGGAAGATTTTGTCCCATAAGTTGCCCAGAGCACACCTCTTCTATTTGTGTCCCTGTTGTCTGTCTGAGAAACCAGCGTCCGTATAAGGAAAGATTAATGAGACCGTCTTCAGTCCCGCTCTCGGCAATCACATTTATCCCTCATCATTCTGCTTCCTCAGCCCTGACATTTAGCCTCTCCTTACACTGCTGTCTGATATTACAAATTGTGCTGGGTAATTTCCCCCAGCCAAAATAGGAGATTTAGAAGCACCAGGGAGTTCTGGAAATCTATCCTGCACGTCACAAAATGCTTCCTGTCCCGGCTTACCAGCCCAAGGGAGACAAGAAATGAGTCTATGTCAGGGTGGTAGGGCCACTACAAATAATAGAATCTAAGACCCACAGAAGGAAAAAAAAAGTTTGGTTTTCTTTGTAAGAATTAATATCTTGACACCCTATAACTAATATAAGTTGGGAAATTTCTTAAACGTCACTTTACTTACCTACTTTAATATGACAAGATTACTTTCAGCAGTCTGGCTTTACAAAATTATTTCCTTGGGGGAAAAAAAAAGATTTTAGCTGGTAATTGATACTCCTAACCTTGGTGGTAAAGAAGTTTTTGTTTAAAAAAAGAAAAGGCTAAGGTGTGGGTGGGAATTAGCTGCCTTGAGTCAGTGTAACATACACATAGTACATTCACTATGTACAGGAACTCTTAGGATCCTGTATCCTCATCGAATGCCAGAGAAAGCAGATTTATATGAAAGATTGGTTATGTACCTATGAGAACTGCATATTGAAAAAAAATGTCTCTCTCTCTCCCCACCTCCCCCGCCCCGTTTTTTTTTTCTAGTATCACATAGATGCAGTTTTGGTTAAACTTTGCATGGAGATCAACTTGTTTGGTCAAATTTCTTGTGTTTGCTTGGCAAATAGAAGAGCTCTGTTAGGCACTGGGATTTGGAGCCAGAAGACATGGAATCTAAACCTGTCAGTTCTGACACTTCATCACCTTTGGGAAAGTCACTTAGCCTCTTTGAGACAGAGTGTGCTTACTGGCAAAATAGGAATAATACCCACTACAAAATTTTTGGTGAGGCTCAAACGATATAGTGTACAGGAAAGAGCTTTAGAAAGTAAAACAGCATTATACCATTGTCAGCTGCTACCGTCACTGCTGATTTACATTCTTTTCAGAATCTCTGTGTCTTCAAAATTCAGAATATTTTGGACTTTTAAAAAAGTAATTCGGTATATATGCCAATTATTACATTCAATTGGGTCTCCGATAGCAAGTTATAATCAAACATTAATATTTCTGCAGCAAGATAGCAGCAAGATCCCACTAAGTGGGATCACCATTTAGGACAGGATTTCCTCCCAATGAATCACAAATTTTCCATTTCAATAACTTAACTGACCAACACTTAAGTGCACATATAGTAATAACACTCATCGGGTATCAGGCACGTGGGAGGGAGGAGGGGATGGGTACATTCACACCTAATGGGTGTCGTGCGCAAAGTCTGGGGGATGGACATGCTTGAAGCTCTGACTCGGGTGGGGCAAAAGCAACATATGTAACCTAAATATTTGTACCCCTGTAACATGCTGAAACAAAAAAAAAATTTAAAAAATACAAAAAAAATTTTTTTTCCATGACCCAGAATAAAGACTATTTTGGTGAATTATCTAGAGGCACTTGAAAAGAATGTATATTCTGCTGTTGTTGGGTGGAGTGTTCAATGAATGTCATTTAGAACCAAAAAAATATAAAAAACTTTTCAAATATAGGAAATGGAGATGAGAAATTGTCAATCTTTACTCCTGTGACTTCAATATTAAATGTCATTTCTTTTTAGGAAGTCCACGAAGACTCCATTCTTAAAGAACATTTTTTAAATGTCTTGATGTCTGTGTGAGACCTGCTCATCATGCTGTATAAACAACGGAAGAGCAAAGAAAGGAAAAAAATAAACTGGACTGCATCAAAAGTTTTTTTAAAATTTGTGGGCCAAAGAACATTATCAAGAGAGGGAAAAGGCCACCCACAGAATGGGAGAAATCATATATCTAATAAAGGGTTCAGTATCACGAACATATAAACAATGGGAGCTTCTAGAGCCAGAGACATCTGGAAAATACGTATGTTTGGCATCCTAGACAAATAGCCAGTTGCCACTATGAAGTTATACTTAAAAACAATAAAAAATAAAAAGAAGAGAAAGAAGAATCACTTAGTGAGAAACGTCTTTTATATTATAGTTCATAATTTTGAAATGCCTGTGCCCTCTCCTCAGTTTGTTTCAACTCAGGAAGGTGGTTGTTCATTCAACAGCAGTGGAAATCTCATCAGAGCTGCTATCTAAGCACCCCTGCTCATGTTTTCATCGTCCCTCGTTTAAGCATCACTCCCTACTCTGTTTCGGGGTTTTTTGTGTCCGTTGTATATATAAAGCATTTCCAAACCGCCTTTGAAGGAAGCAGTTTGACATGCTAAATTAAACGGAGCTCCAGAGACATTTGTTTTAGGCAGCAAAACAAACTTAACTAGACAAAAAAAATGCCTAGCCCATCAGATCCGAAACCGTATTTCTTCTTGCGTGCACGTTAAACGGCAATAACGCAAATGAATGCGAATCGCTTGGCGAGCTGAGAGAAAATAAGTTGCAAATTACAAAGCTGGCGAATGGATGCCGAAATCGGTGGGATGTGATGATAACGCGATGGGTGGGGATCTGGGCCTTCATTAGAGATTCTCATTTCTCACTCATTTCATTTCCAGTTATAAAGTCCAGTGAAACGGATCTCGGTAATTGCAAAGTTGATTGCTACATTGGTTTAGGGGAAATGAATACTGCTATTACTTTTCCCCCCTTTCTCTCTCTCCTCTCCCTCTCCCGCTCTTTTGTTACATCCTTGGGATTTTCAGAGAGCTTTTCCAAACTATCAGAAGGCTCAAACTCTTCAGCAGTTTTGACATTTCTATGGCCTGTGGGCTCTATCGCAATTTTCTCTTTTAAAAATGAGACGTGATACCATTACCAGATGACAAACTAGAACTGAAGTCTTGGTACCTTGGATATGCAACTCTTCTACTGCCAAAAACAAAAAAGAAAGAAAGCAAAGAAAATTTCTACTTGTCTAAGTAAAGGCTCTGTAAGAAAACAAGAGAGGGCCGGGAGCTTATTGTTTATTACTGGGGACAGGAAATAAACTAGGAAACCTTTCACATCAAAGGTGCTCATTAAGCTGCATTCAAAACTCTTTCTAAATTAAATTTATTACGATTTGATAACTACCCTAAGTAGATTTTGTGGGATCGATCCAGTAGTCACTTTTCCAAATTAAACAAAGAGAAACATTTATGTTGGCTGTTGACATCTGTTTCCTGTCATGCTTAGAAAGCATGTTAACAATTGGCTGGTTCGTGGAAACCAAGATGCTACTCAGTTTTTCTCATGGGAATGGCCAGATTTCAAAATGACTGCAGCAGCTCTTTTAGGGTCCATAGGAGGCAAAGATGGGGAATGAGCAAGATGAAGAGGGTGTTTGTAGATTACATCTAGGAATGGTGTTAATAGATTTCCAGGTGCGTGTAGGGCAAACCTAGCAGATTCAGATGGACCTCCAACCTAGCGCATCACACCCTCCACGCCCAGGGTCCACTCTGTGTCTCAGAGCCTTGACCCCATATCCTTAGTCAAGAAAGGGAAGGCAAAATTTCAGGATGAGTGTTTTCTGTCACAACTCTGATAGGTTGGACAAGGGAATTTGACCCTTTTTGATTGCCGTTACCAGGTTAAGAACACAAGCAAAGCTCAGTAGGCTTTATCTGACTTCACAGTGAAGAGTGAGTCTTTCTTACCTATTTGGTTGCCCTGAATTGTTCAACCACAGCCTTTGGCACTTTGTCTCTCCTTGGAGCAAGTTTCTTTTTATGAAAAGTAAGTCACGAAAACACTTGATTCACACTGAGTCAGGCAAATTCTTTCTCAATTTCTGAGCATCTACATTTCTATGTTGTGATGGTTTATTGTCAAGCTGACTAGGGCACCAAATACCCAGACATTTAGCCATATGTTATTCTGGGTGTGTCTGTGAGGTATTTCTGGATAAGATGAATATTCGTATTAGTAGTCTGAATAAAGCAGATTGCCCTCCCTGACACTGGTGGGCCTCACTCAATCAGCTGAAGGGCTGCATAGAACAAAAAGGCTGAGTAAGAGAGAACCACTCCCATCTGATTACTTGAGCTGAGCCATTGGTCTTTTATGGCCTTCAGACTCAAAAGGAAACATTGGTTTTCTTGGATCTCGAGCCTGCTGGCTTTCGGACTGGAACTTACACAATCAGCTCTCCTGATTCCCAAGCATTCAAACTCAGACTGCAAGTACACTATAAACTCTGCTGGGCCTCCAGCTTCTGACTGCAGATCTTGAGACATCTCAGCTTCCATAACCATATGAGCCAATTCCTTATAATAAATCTTATAATATTAATGAATCCTATCTAATATGTATTATAAATATAAATGTTATAATATAAATATATAAAAATAAATATTATAAATTATATAGATAGTAGAAATTATACTATATATTTATGTGTGTATCTACATAAACACATATGTATACACACACACATGCATGTTATATATACATATAATATCCTATAGGTTCTGTTTTTCTGAAGAACCCTAATACATGTGGTTAAAAAAATAGTTGCAATTTAAATACTAAAGTATGCTCATTTTGGCTCTGATAGGGCCAACCATGTAAACTTGAGCTTCTCATAGCATTGGCAGAAAACACCTAGAGAATATGTTTCATTAATTTTTCAAATTATAAAATTGAATGCTTATTATGAATTTATGAAATGATTTTGTGTGTGTGAGCTTTGAACAAGTACTATACCACCAGCATAGATTTTCCTAAAAATGAATGTTTTGGTACATAATCATAGCAAAAATTATCATTGTTGAATACCCGCTACATGCTAGGAATTATACTGGGACCATTGTAAATTTTTTAAACCTACCAACAAACTCACAAAAAATGAGGAAATGAAGTCCAGAGTTATTAAGCGACTTGTCCATAGTCATTCATTGAGTGGTTAGAGCACCATTCACACGGGTCCACTTGATACTGCCAATTCCTGGTACTGGTAGAAAAACAGTAAAAAGGAAGGAGCAGAGGATGTCACCTGGGATTCGAGTGGGAAGAAATGAGCAGTAGTCAGCATGTATTTGTCACTCAAGCTATTTACACTCTGCTTATCTCGTCATCTTTTCTTTGACCTACTCACAGAGCAAGATGGCACTTAGCTCTCAGTCCCCCCATTGCCCTGCAAACTCATGGACAGACAGAAGCAGGGACTTCAAACCAAAAGAGGTTTCAAGATTCTTTCCTCTGTGGGCCATAGTAGTGCTGTGACTCGACTGAAATTTGAAAGAATTGAAAACCCTTATAGGCACTTTTAAAAAAAATTTATAACATATCTGGGATTCATATAACATATACTGTTATAATTTCCACTGCCCATGATTTTATATTGGGGGTGGAAGGAAAAAGTAGAAAGAAATGGGTCAAGTATTTTCACAATATCAGAGTCCATTTTCTGTTTTTATAGA
Organism: Lepilemur ruficaudatus; assembly: GCA_963574885.1. Taxonomy (NCBI): domain Eukaryota; kingdom Metazoa; phylum Chordata; class Mammalia; order Primates; family Lepilemuridae; genus Lepilemur; species Lepilemur ruficaudatus. The sequence goes on from CAUYRT010020752.1 coordinate 27,168, forward strand.
TAATTTGTCCAATTTGTAAAATAAGGACTTTGAATAAGATCGTGCCTAATATTTTCCAGGATTAATGTTGTTTGTTGTTTTTTAATGGTAAATTTCATATAGCCAATTGATTCTTTTTTGCATCTTTTTAATATATCATAGTTGTACATATTTTGGGGGGTCCATGTGATATTCTGACACATGTATACAATGTGGAATGATCAAGTCAGGATGACTGGAATATTCATCACCTCAAATATTTATCTTTTATTTATGATGGGAACATTACAATTCTCCTCTAGCTATTTTGAAATATACAATAAATTATTTTTAACTATAATTTACCCACTATACTGTTGAATACTAGAACATATTCCTTCTATTTAACTCATCTTTGCACCCATTAACCAATTTATCTTCATCCCCCAATGTTGTTTGTTTCTATAATTCTAATTCCAAAAAAATATTCCACAAATTGCCAGTACATTTATTATCTCAAATTCCTCCCTCTATAATACTTGTTAGCTGACTTTTCTCCAACTTCTAACAGTTGACATTTATGAAATCTTTTAAATTGCCAAATTCAAGGACTTAACTCAGTCCCATCTGTCCTGAACAATGTGCAGTATTTGGCATCGTGTCTGTCACCTGAGACCATATGTACAGATGTGTTTTTACGCAGTAGTGCAATTTTCTAGGGAAAGATTCCATAGATTTCATCAGAATCTCAAAGAATCAAATTTTATGGCACAAGAAAACACTTTTTTAATTGACATAATAATAGTAAAACTAAAGAAATAAAATAGAAATCATTGGAGACCGCTGTCCAAGTAGTTCAGGGAAGTGTTTGGATAAAAAACAACGTATTGTAAAAACAAGTTGAAAAATGAAAGAAAGCTGATGAATGAGAATATCAGATGTAGTCTGCACTTTTCCAAAGGAAGTCTCTCTTCTTTTAATTACCTCAATCTGATCTGTAGCAATACTTTGGTATTTATATTCAGAATGGTCATCTGCCAGGATGCGTAGTAACCATCTTCTGATTTCCTTTATTCTATATACTCTTTTAATTGGTTTATCCAAGTTGATACAATGAGTTGTGACAGATCAGAGTCTATAACTTGAGTTTCCAGATCCTGACACCCACACTCACCATCACTTTATATTGCTTCTTAATGCTTTCCATACGCGCTCATTTGTTTTTTTCCCCAAACCCTAGACTGTCAGAAACATAATCTTGTATCTCTTAACATGATGTGGTTACGAAGAGGATGGGCTTTGGCTCACAGGGCCTGACGCCGAGTCTGGCCTTATTAGATCCCCAAACCTCAGTTTCTTCATCTGCAAAGTAGAGCTAATATCACATTCACCTCACTGTGTTTTTGACGCAAATTCGTATGTAAAGCACTTTTCAGTGCTTTATAAGAGCCCAGTTCACAGAAAGAGGTCCATAAATGTTGGTATAATTATTGTTTTGGCACTTGTCTGTGCAGTGTGAGATAACATCATGGTTAAGAACGAGGGCTTTGAGATTGCAAAGGGCTGAGGTCAAACCAGGCGTCACTCTTTTTAGCTGTGGAAATACAGGCAAGCCTTATTATCATTATAGGAGATAAGTATATAAAACAAATGGGTAAACGAATTGATGTTCATGATATTCATCATGCTCACTATTGGAAAATACTCTTCTATGCCTGCAATGAGTGTGTCCTTCTGCATTTAAAGTCAATTTTCCCTGTTATCTCAGTGGTCACAGCCACAGCAAGAGTTGATTTGTAGTCAGATCTTTTTCTGAATCTCTGCAAGTAACTGTTGCTTTGGCAAAGACACGGTTGCCCAGATGAAAACAGCAAGTTGCCCCATCCTTTGTGAATAAGGATTTTCTAAAAAAAAAAAAAAAAAGTTATCAAGTGCCCAGTGCCTAGTAGTGACAGGATCCAAGAAAGTGAAACAGCGGAAGATACAGGTGGAATGAGAAATGAGCTTTGCTCCTGAGGACTTGGAAGGACTCTGGATAGCACAGTCTCTTTGCCGATTACTCTTCTCCTGGCCAAAATGTTTTTTCATCACCAGAATGATGCTGAAAATTCCATACTTGTGGCCAGAAGGTCACATGATACTATAATAATCCATGTGACAATTCAGACTCTCACAGCTTACTCTGTGTATATAGAGAAGAATTTGTCAAAGAGCCATTGTCGTGCCTCAGTGACTTCTAGGAAAGGAGCATTGTGCAAGTAATCAAATTGTTATCTGATTATTTTCATAATCAAATGAAAATAAATCAGAAGTTCCCCTCATCTGACCTCATAGCAGTAAGAACTCCTCCTTACAAAGACCCCATTCTAAACATCTGGCCGTAACTAGCCAGGTTAATCCTGGTTAACAATTCCATGAGGTAAGTGTTATTATTATTCCATTTCACAGCTGAGAAAATTGAGTCAAGGAGAGGTCAAGTAATCTGCCAACGCCATTAAGGAGTATAGCCAGGCTTTGTTCCCTATTGCAAATCCTCACCTCTTGAGTCTGGACTCTGTTACACTCTTGCAAGGCTGTGTGCCACTCTGCACTGTAATATCCAGGTCATTTGCTACTGCAATACCTCCTTGTTCACTGGTTTCTGATGATTCTTCTACGCTGAACTTCACCATCAAGGTCATAGTCTGTCAGGAAATCTCTATCCCGATGCTGACACCAGCATGACCTTAAATTGTTGGACATAAGAAAGAGACAATTCATCTACTGGAAATGAACCCCAGATTCTTCTTTGCCTCCCTAATTCCTTAACTTTCCTTAAATATGTCCACGTTTTCCAGGCTCTCAAAATTATTCAAAAAGAGCAAAAGGAATCAAAGAACAAAATCAAGGGGAACACATTGTTTGTGCATTTTGACTTTAAAAATAATAAAAGGGGCTATCAAATCCTTTTTCCGGACTTGAGAACTTCAAATTGTTTCTCAATCAGAACTACATTCAATAAAACAAAAACAGCATCACCTTCAGGAGAGTTCACTACCTCTCCATCTCCGACGTGCCAGGAGGAAGCTTGCTTCTCCGGCGCCAGCTGTTTCAGAGGCCTGGGGCCTGCTTCACCTCTGTGGGCATTAGTTTTAACCTTGCAATCTCTTTGATTTAATCATATGACCATGTAATTAAATTCCAATAGTCAAGTTTCAGGGGCAGGGAAGCAAGGGCTGGGCCAGTTCCATTTAGCCCAAGCAGATGGCAGACACTGCCCCTGGAACAACATGCTCAGATTGCATGTTGCCAGCCTTTGTGTTGAGTCCCCACTAAACACATGCAATGAAAGGTACAGTCAGTCTGCTTAAAGGATGAAAGCCTCTTCACCTGCTTCCGTGTGATAAGGTGCAATGTATTTTTAATGTACGCTTTTATCTCTCCTTGACAGTCAAGATGGTTTCCATGTGATAGCCAAACCATAAGGTAAGCAAAGCTAATGGGTTTGATTTGTAGACAGCATATGGACCCCCAGGTTCAAATTAATGCAGTCTTTCTTTTTCTGTTGCCTAAAGCTTTTCAAACGTTGAGGAAGAGCTTTTAGGATTGTGTTTAAAGACGCTTCTTCAATTTGTTTAACTGTTGCTAATAGCCAGGTGTTATTTCAACATCTGGTTGAAGTCTGTTTTATTATTTTACCAAGACGACATCAGCAACATCTCCCACTTTGTTAAATTAACAATGTGGTGTCAAGGATATGATAAAATTAGGGTTTGTATACACTGCAGGTAAATCTGTAAATTAGTACAAACTTTGTTGAAAGAATGTGGTAATATAAAACAAAAGCTTAAAAATATTCATTCCTTTGAGAAATTTTTCCACTTATTTGAAATGACCAAGCAAAAAGATGTACACATTCTTCTTTATATATAATACTGAAAAAAATCATCTAAATATCCTTCATAAGACTACTGATTAAATACATGGTGTTACATCAATAAGATGGAATATTGTTTGAAAAGTATATTTTATAAATATAAGTTGCTCAGTAGGATGTAAATCTGCTTTAATGTATTACATGATTTTTTTTTAAATACAAAGATATGAAAATAGTGAAATTATCTCTGGCTGGTGAGAATATGAGTAACTTTTATTTTGTACTTTATGTGTTTTTCCAAATTTTCAGCAATAAGTTTATATTATAATTACATATAGAGAAAAAGTTATTTACAAATTAATACCTGGCATCATCATAGCTATCTCAAACCTAAGCTACTATTCACAAAAAGATCACAGACGAAAAAGCCAGTCTCTCCATTGCAGTCATCCCACCAGGAGCTCAACAGGACAAGTTTGGCACAGACATAAATGTCAAGGTATTATTGATGTATTTTAATGTATACCAGATGCATTTTAATGTCCCTTGCATTAAATGAAATTATTCTGATTTTCGTCAGATGACCATGAAAGACAAGACAATAAATGACACAAAATCAATTAATACAAAATAATGTTAAGATGAGTGAGAGCACTTTGGAAACATAAACTTTCAGTATCAAGAAAGACAATTAAAGGTGCAGTTTCTTTGTACTTCAATTTAAAAGAAAAATAGCCATCATTGTTCTATAGTTTCTTCATTTATTTCTTATAAAACTCTCTACTCTGTTCAGTCCCTCTGTCTCTAATAGCAACACCCAGGGAAGGATTTATACTCACAGACTTATCCACAAAACACCCCTGCAACACAAGCCAGGAATGAAGCTTAAGAGAGCACAAAGGTTAAGTGACTCAAAGGAACTCTGTGGCTGAGCTCTTAATAAAGTCCTCATCTCCTCCGCCTCCCAAGGTGGGCTCTCTAGGTGGCTTTGGTGAAGCTTTGGTGCACACAAGATACTGGGATCTAAGTTTCTTTCATGTGCTTGTAGAAAAAGGCAGCAGGTTTGAGTAGCACTGTGGAGAATTCTAATGGGTCCCCTAGTAGAAATATTGTTAGCTTTGCTAGAGGTTTTCCTTAAATCCCCAAAGGGTACGGTTAAATTGATATTCTAGAGATCACTTGCTGGGAGGTTTGGTTTAAATGGCTTAATGGAGCATCCTCAGTGACTTGACATAGAACCTCCGGATATTCTTCACCCCGGCGTGACTAGCCAAATGGCACCCCATTGATGCCACTGGAAGATTTGTCATCTAGAATGACCAAGCTGGTAGCTCTCCAAGTCACATCTGTTCACTAGCAAAACCATTTTGTGTGTAGGGTTGCAAGTTTGCTCAAAACATTCCATTTGAATATGTGACTCTGGAAATATCTTCAGCCTCTATATGCAAGTCCTCAAGTGGGTCACAGATTGAAAGTGTCTAAAAAGAAAAGCTGTTCTGAGTTCAGATGCATAACTGTAAATGTCTAGAACCTATATGCTGCCTTCTTTCTTATAGGTAATGGCCGTTAGTCCAGCCATTGAATAACCACTGACTTGGGTTAAAAGTTTAATTCTTCCCTATCTGTTCTGATGTAGTAAAAGGGAAATTCCATTCACAGCATGAACTGTGACATTCCCCAAGCAAAACAAATCAAAGGGTAAAGGTTCCACAACCTCAGAGTTAAATGATATTAGGGTGTTATTATATTGATTAATGGCCCAAAATTACTGTAATGTCTTTTTTCCTTTAATAAAAAGAGGTTGGGAGATTTACAAACAGAAATTGGTCACAAGAAAAACAAAGCCAAATATTTCATAATATCTGGATTTTATAAATCAATGAAATATTTTTGTGCTTATTAGTTTATTATATATTCATCCTGAATAACTTAATTGATATAACTTAATGTGAACAAAAGCTATGTGTTCAAATCCTACAATTGGCTTACTAATAGATGAAGCTTATATTTAAGTTGTGGCCTAATAAAAGTTATAATCTCCTCTTCAGTTTCTTTAAAGTTTTATAATATTTTATTAGAAGACTTTTAGTCTGAAAATAAAAATGGCTTCTTTGTTTAATCAGTTGAAGACTACCATAAGAAAAGAAAATCTCAAAAAAGAACTGTTCTGTGGCAACAAACAAAAAAATGAAATCTCACTTTAAGGCAGAAAATGCAAATTGCTTCTAAAAGAAAACTTGGTATCCTGCATATTTCTCAATGAAAAGGAATTATGTCAGAAAATAGGAGTCTTTCCTCAAACGATTTTTTAAAAGTTGCTCCTCAGTATAGATGTCATGGCATATCAGAAAATATAATAGTGCTATTTTGAGATTCTCCAAATAATGTATCAACTCAAATCATTAAAACATTATCTGAGGTAATAAGGTCATTAAAAACAGAATGCTAATTGACTTCAAAGAACATGTGTATAAACGAGTCTTCAGCAACATCAAACATACTTTTAATAATATTTTGTTTTGCCTCATGTCTAAGGAACATTTGTTGCCTTTGTTTATTGCTTTTCTTATAAGCAGCTGATTTAATGAGAATTATCTTCTCTACACTATGTTCCTAGTGTTGTTTTGAATCCCACATTTTATATAGAAGACTTTTTTAGGTGTAGTATTGGTTAGCTCCCAGCCGTAGTAGGAAAGCACATGCAAATAAGCATGTGATGATCCCCAATAATGTGTTTGAAATTCCTTTTATTGTTCAGGAAAAATGAGAGAAAGTATTGGCTAATTTTAGACTTTAAGTCCAACATGCATGCTGAGATTATCAGGAAACCTCTAATAGGAATAGAAATAGGACATATATCTTCCAAATCAATGGAGGAGGGGGGGAAATCTCTCCTCATAGAGACACAATTAAAGCATACAGACATAGAAAGATTAAAAATAGTAAGAATAAAGTAACCAGAAAATATCAGCCAAAAGAAAGTGGGTATACCTATATTGATAATAACCAAAATAGAGTTTAAGGCAATAAAGCAAAATATCCTTCTGAGGAATTTAGTGGGCCACTATGTAATTATATAACATAACTATTTTAAAATCTACCCATTTAATAACATAGAGTCAAAATATAAGAAACCACTGACATAAATTGACATATGCACAACCACTTAACACATCAGCCCATAATCAGTAGAACAAGATGGTAAAAAAAAATGTGATAAGAGATGAAGTAATAATGTTAGCTTAATCTGATGGAGTTTCATAGGATTCTGTAGACAACAATTGGGGGGGAAAGGAAACACTAGTTTCAAGCAATTGGCCAAATTACTAAGACATAAAACAAATTACAACAGATATCAAACAACCGATGTTCTCCAGGCACTATCCTTTCAATCAAATGAATATACATTAAAAATATTGTAATGTATACAATTAGTAATTAGTAATTAAAGATATCTATAAAAGAAAAAAATAGAAATTTGGAGATATTCTCCCAAATAATTTATTATCAGGAACAAAAAATGTAATCAATTCAATTAGAAAAATTATAGAGTTGAATATCAATTGAAATTGCACACAGAAAATTGAGGGAGGCAGCTAAATTAGTACTTAGAGGGACATTTGTAGCCTTATGTTAAGAAAACAAAATTAAAACAAATATTGCAGAGACTGTAGCCAGCTAACATTTGCTAGCCAGCACATACAGAAAACATGAACCAACGAGGAAAACATGAATAAAATCATGAACAGACAGTAAACAAATGATAGGAAGCTCAAAGGCATCAAACACAACAGAAATACCAATTAAAACCAAGGTGAGTCTCCATTTTTATCACTAAGATAGACAAACATATAAATATTTTGCAAAAGGAAATAGCAAGGATGTAGAAACAGAAATTCTTATATTTTACTGGTGGTAAAGAAAATTAGTATACTCTGGAGAGCAATTTGTCAATATCTAGTAAAGCTCAGAATGAAAATTGAATGTTCAATTTTAGCAATTCAAATCCTAGATATACTGTAGATGCTAAAAAAACCTCTCATACATGACACAAGAAGATATTCAGAGAATGTTCCCTGAAGGATAGTTTATGATTCTGAAAAAAAGCAAAACAGCTGAAATATCCATTAATATGATAAGGTAAATTAAAATCCCTATATGTTTGTAAAATGATATATATTTATGCAATAAAACTTTGTACTGTATTGAAAATGAATGAATTAAAGCAACGTGAGTGCATTTCAACAATGTGATATTCAACACAAAATAGCAAGATGCAGAATGATTCATAGAGCTTGAAATCGTTTCTCTGTAAGTCTAAAACATGTAGAACAATGCACACTGTTCATCAACCCACCTGAAGATGGTAAATATGTAAGAAAGCAAACAGGATAGTGTGATAGTTAGGAGCACAAGAGCTTCAACTGTATTTGTAATTTTTTTAATGAATAAAAGTTCTGAAGCAAATTTAGGATAATATTAAGATCAGACAAAACGGGTCAATGGATACATAAATTTCCCTTTTATTACTCTCTTTACTTTCCTGTGTGATTAAACTATTTCCTAATAAAAATGAAATAATTAAGAAATAATAAAATAATAAAGCAGCAAATTCTATAATTATCTAGGGCAGAAATGCCATGGTCTTCTTGAGAACATGAGAAGATATCTTATATGTACACAAAGGGTATAGGGTATACATGTTAAAAAAAAAAAAAAGGATTTATTTCCTTTGCCCAAAACATGGTCTCTTCTTTGAAATTGTTGATACAACTCAAGTAAAGATAAATAAAGAACTCCAAGTTGACACAAAAATATTAATGATACAAGGTTCATTTAATCGTATAATTAGAAAAGGTGTGGACAATATCGCAAATTTCATTATGAAAGAATTCATCTCACAATTCTTTGCTTAAAACTAGTAGGATAAAAACAACATTTTCGTTTTGATGATGAGGTTTCTGTTCGTTTGCATCAATCTGGCATCATCCTTGTACATTATTCAAAAACTTAATCCATTATATTTTGTGCCACTGATAACAAATGTGGTTAAAGGAGTTCATCTGACAAAACATTTTGTACAATTTTGAATTAAGTTCTGCCTCGAGACACACATATCTATCTTGGTTCATGATTACCCTCTTGTTTTTCAAATTATTAATGCACATAAGCCAGAAGACCAACGGATGCAAATAAGAGTTACAGCGTCTGCAACAGATTTTATCTGCTTCAGGCTAGTTGTTTCAATGAGCTATTAAATCATCAAAATTTGGGTCAAGTGATTTCTACTTGAGTAAATTGTTACCCAGAAAAAATACATTGGGGCTTTCCAGAGGAAACTAAAGAGTACAAAATTAATAATTAGTCAATTTCCATATTTTTAAATCATTTCTAAAAGGTGTACTTTTACATTTATGATGCTGTAGCAAGAATATGGGGCAATCTTAAATCATATTGAGCTAATAGGCATGTCAACAGAGACATTATTGAAATTGCCCCAGAGACACAGAATTTCTGTTCACATGAGTTATGGAGCATTTCCTGTAGGAAAATATTCTACATAGGTGCTATGAGTTCAAAGGAAGTGATAACTTGTAAAAAAGAAAGACAAATTCTGCCCCTGCTTAATTCTGCCCCGACTTAAAATCAATTCATGAAAAAAAATCTATTTAGGTCCTCTTATGTGCCAAGCATTGTGTTAAATTCTGATTAAAGCAAATCTTTACATTCATGCATCTTATAATTTAATGGGAGGCAGGCCTGAAACATAACAATCATAGGGATAAATGACCACTTAGAGTCAGTATCTTGGTTTAATTCTGTAGGCAGTTAGGGAGGCAGACAGAATATCTCAACTGTCTCTCTGTCTAGTCAGGGGTCCAGTTCAGGAAGTAAAGCTGACCCTACATAGTTAGGCAAAAAGGAAAATTAGGTACTCAGAAAATTATAGGAAGAGCTGAAGGAGCAAAGGAAAGGGACTGCCAATGGAAGCATGAAGTTCAAGAGCACATCTGAGTGATTGCTGTCTGGGAACGAGGACAACACAGCTGCACGGCCACCAGCCCCACCTCAGCTGCCCGTGACACTCATGAGGGAACTTGCTAACCAAATCAGCAACAGAAATATGGCCTCTGCCTCATTTTTTGCCTTTCCAAATGTATGAGTGTATTTAATGGTGCAAGCTCTTTCCCATCCAGACCCCTAGCAAAAAGGGGCTCTGCAAAATGCACGTTTAGGCTCTTTAGTATAGGATGGTACCCAGAATGATACGAAAAGAGAGGCAATGTGCCAAATGATTATATTTAGAACAGTAATACATTTTGGCTACTGACGACCCATAACTTAGACTTCGAAAGAATAGCAATAACAGCATGCACCTGCTTAACATACAGTAACCATTCTTTATACAAGTAGAAATAGGCTTACCCTCTCCCCATATTTTGTTAGTCATTGTATCCATGGTTATCTTCGTCTTTTGATTCCAGTCATTAATTACAACCTGAAAAGTCTGTAACATGAAGACCAAATTACAAATTCATCATAATTTATGTAAAATTTTAGGGAAAAGGAAAGAGGTGAAAAGGAAAATCAGTTCATACAAAACAAAGCAAGGAAGAAACAGGAGTGATTATTAAGTCTGTATTCTGCAACTGGTCTCATCACAGTTGTTGTTTATTACACCTTTTATCTTATCCCCATTCAACATTATTTTTGACCTCAGCCAGCACTGTGAGTGGCTGGGGCTCTTTGCCCAGTAGAGTGACCCAAGTCCTCATTCCTGAGGGGGTCTTTATTTTTGGTGGCTCCGCCTGTTATAGGCTGTAGTACACTCCCATTTAACTTTTAGCAAAAAAACATGGAAGAACTAAGAGGTGCTCCTGGAAAATCCCCTGGGCTCCACACAACCATCTCCCCATCAGGTATGTGAAATGTATGAGTTTGTAGCTCAGCCACACAGTAGTGGCACCCATCCTGAACATATATGCACTGTGTCTAAGAAAGACAAATAAAATCCATAGCTGTTCATCCTATAATTGGCACAGCTCTGGTCAGATGTACTATGTGTGTCACTGTGCTTTCCAGACAGAATACAATATGTTGGTCCCAGGCAACTTCCATCTCTTATAGCCTTTCCTTAAACCTCAACTCTGCTCCTCATAACTATGTCATCAGAGAAAAAGGCTGATGCAGTTAAAAGGCAGCAACTATAAATATTCTCAATCTAAGATTTCAGTACTATGGTCCATTCATCCCATTTTCACCCTGTTCTAGGAAAAGAGCATAAACTCACCTCATCTCTTTCCCCTTGCTTCTCATGATCTGTTTTAAATTGATTCAATAATCCATATGATTTAAGAATCTTAATTTGTTATGTGAGCCTCTCCGTTTAACAACCTCTGAAATAGCTTAAGGTAATTCCTCACATCACATTTAACTATGGAAAAAAATTACCATGTATTGGCCAGTAATTCAGATCATATATCATATGATGTATGATCACCCTCATATACATGAGCACTCTCAACTTCCAATGATATCTTCACCTAAGTGATGCTGTAACTGAGTCTTCAATAGTCCACTATACTATTTTGAAAGGCCAGTTGCTTCGGGCAACTTGTGGCTCATGATAACACCAGTGAATCCTATTGGCTTGAGTCCATTTTCTCAATCTTTGTGTTATAAACGAATTCACTGTTCAAAAGCAATGCTGCATGGGTCATCATGATGATGTCCCACTAAGTAAGTAAACAGGTGCAGAGATATGGTTACAAATAATGCAAACCCATGTACAGAGTAATTTTCTGTTCCAATATGTGTAGATAGTTGCCCTTTCCATAATAGGAGTCCCGTGTCATCTCCTGCCATTAAATAGATTGCTGGCCTCCCTTGTGAATGGTGCAACATGAGAGTATCAGGATTAATCCCTGAATCTGGCAACTTATGTGCTAGTATTGCCCCTACCAAATAAGCTAGGTTGTGGAATTTATGTTCGACCTACATTCTTACTATCATAAACTCTTTACTCATGAAGTCCTTGAGCAAGCAAGAGGGAAGGGTGGCTTGTAAAAGAAACGGCGTGGCATCAATATAATAGGTCACCTTATCCACTGAATCACTGAGAGATTCCTCAGCTAGGAATAGCTCCTAAAGAGTAATCACATAGGACATAGATATTCTCGCAGGTTCTCCCAGTTACGAGTAGTTCTTACACATACCTCTTCCCTAAATCTCCTTATGACCAATCTCTAAACTGTGTCCATACTTAGGGCAGCCTTTGCTTCCAAGCAAAGTGAACAAACAGATGTATCTTTCAAAGAACTGCCCGCTTGGAAGTTTCCTCTTCTTTATAGTTTTTCTGAGAAATAGGTATAGGTTGTAGAAGAAGTAGACATTCAGCAAGATAAAGTCCTGTGGGAGGGTGAACACCTGCTCACACAACAAATTTGAGCATTCAGCCAATCTTATCTGTATTATTTCCACTTGATGTAGGAGTTCTGCTGCCCAAGCTCAACTTCATGGTTAATTGATCAAAAAACATGAAGATCATGGTTCCATGATCTGATGGTTAAGAGCTTGGCCACTTCCAGCATCTATCAGCAAGGCAGGATCTGTTTCTCAGAAGGAGATTAATAATCTAATAAAGAAGGCATGAGTTTGTTTCAAAACCCCAGAGATCTTCACTATCAATCTCCTACCAGACTTGCAAGATTTTACAAATTGCATGACCATCTGCTTCAAACACTTTACGCACCATTAGATTTGCTGAATCTTTATAACCAAGCAGCAAAGAGAACAGCTTGCACCACAGCCTGGGTAAGCTAGAGAGTCTACTGTTCCTCAGGAACAAACTCAAAATTCATAGCCTTAGAGATTACTAAGTATTGAATCAAGACTGTGTAGAAGCACACTAGAAGGAGTATATGTTGCTTTCAAATATCCAAAAGACCCACCAAGAACTAGGCTGATTTTTTCAGAGGAGATATCTGAACATGTCCCCTTGAACTCCCCAAAATTTTCAAAAGGTGGAAGTTTTATCAGTTTTCATGAAAATTTTCTCCTACCTTCTTGAATGCATGTGAATTACCGAGCTATCTAGGATATCTTTTACTCTCAGTTCTTCAGCTCAGTCACGTGACATTATTAAATAGTACACCTGCGTGGCATCCTCTTATCTGGTATGTTAAGACAACCAAGGGCCCTGGAAGTATTTAATAATTCATGGCATCTCCATAGGAAATGTTAATGAAAAGAAAAACAAACTATTTTCTTGTTCTTTGCTTATTAAGATAAAAAGAAAGAAATTTCTAGATAGCTAATTTCATATAAGATGCCATAGCTTGGTTGATTTTATTCAACTGGAGTTACCACCTGAGTAAATTTACATTGATCTTCTATTCTCCAAAATATAGCCAACTCCTTCATGGATCGAAGAAGCAAGTTAAATGGGGATATCATAGAAATATCCACCCCTGCATCTAATATCTGGAATAGGGGAGTGATACTCTATTGTGACAATTAGTCAGGCTTCAATTTGCCAAACCTGGATCTTTTCATCAGTTGTACTATTCAGATACAAATTAAGTTGTTTAAACATCTATTTTATTCATAAAGTTCTGATAAGCAATTATACATTCTTAGAAAATGAGTTAAGCCATTTTCCTGCTACTATACTCTTGATGCTTATTAAAGAAACCATGTCCACCCTGTATCTGGTAATAAGTATTGTCATTTGTCCTCTGTCACTCCAAGATTCCATCATCCCCACTTAAACAGGGAGCCCATTTTCAGGGCAGCATCTACGCCTTCATTCTTTCAAAGAGAGAAGAGCCCTCATCAATGTATTAATAAATGCCTTAGTGAAAAAAATATTCTCTGGACTCTCTTAGGAGACATTAAAATGAGTCACATGGTAAGTCACTTCAATGTTTCTCTCCCCTATTAATGTACTGCATGTTTGTGCCCCTCCAAAGTTCATGTGTTGAAATCTTAACCCCCAATGGGATGGGACCTTGAGAATGGAGCTTTTGGCAAGTGATTATACCATGATGTTTGAGCCCTTATGATGGGATTAGTATCCTTATAAAAAGAGACGGGAGAGAGCTTTTTAAAGGCTGTTGTCTATAAGCCATATAAGCCATGTCTATAAGGCCCTCACCAGACACCAGATGGTCCGGTAGCTTGGCTTTGGACTTCCCACCCTACAGAACTATGGGTAATGAATGCTTGTTGTTTAAGCTGCCCATTCTATGGTATTTTGCTATAGCAGCCCTAACTGACTAATATACACCCTAAGTCTCAGATTCTACAATATGCCAAGAAATTTCTTTAATCTAAACTCTATTTAGTGTGAGCTATTATGGAGTCCAGATTTCAGTGAACCAATCCAGAAAGCAAAGCAGTTGTAATCATGCTGAGCAGCTTGGGTGAGCACATTGCACTCAGACTCTGGTGCATGTACCCACATTAGTTAATTTGGCTCAATTTGTTTATGATTTTTCCTACCTGGTGTAGTTCCCTTTGAATCTACTGCCACACATATTCCCCAGGTTTCTGCTGATAAAAAATAGTAAAGTATTGTCATTTTTTTGTTATTTTAGCCCTTTCTTCCAGGTTCACACTTGTATTTGACCGCTACTGACACACTGCGAACCAATTCTAACTCCAGATCTGGAAGTAGTGAGGTGATAAGAACAGCCACATTGCCACAGGTGAGTTCATTCTCCCAGAAAGGCAGAACCAACCTTATACAACAGAGATGAGGGATTTCTATGGCAATAAAGGCTCAGGGGACGTGGGGGTTCAGAATAGTCAGAATAATATAAATCCACCTAACATTTTCATTCTGATTCTATGGGTTTCTGGTCTTTCTCCCTCAATGCCCTAATTTTCACAGAGAAAACCGGGTGAAGTTGTAATTCAACTGACACTATAATTCAGCAATAAACAAAAACAGACACTCTATAATATTTTTTTGTCAATAGCAGCCCTGCAACTACAAGATATGAAACATTGTGGGAAATAGTCATGTGTGTTCTTTGAGCCTCTGACTTGCTTTGAGCCAAGTGTTTAAAATGCTGAGTTTGTTGTTTCCTTTCTCTATATTCTTCATTCCAGTCAGACAGAGCTAGACAACCCCCCAATTATTACAGTAATACTTATATTCCCATGATGAAATTCTACTGAAACAATAACATCATCCACCAAAACTTTGGTTTTTAATAGCTTCTTCATTTCAGGTGACCTCAGGTAATCATTTCAGTAGCTGATCTTTTTTTCGCACTGCAAGCTGATAATTACCAATGACCCATTTTGCAATAGTAGGATTGTTTCTTCTTTCAAATTCAACCAGGATAGATAACCAATACTAAATTTATATCCTTGAGTAAGTAGGGCTGCAACCAGTTTTAGCACTAAATATTTCATCCAATAAGATAAAATGCAGGAAATGGAAATTGTTCCAGTTATTTTAAGCAAGAGAGTATTTAATACAGGTATTAGGTTATACACAAAATCAGTGAAGGGGTTTGGGGAGGAGAAATCAGGGGCTACCCCTTAAACTGCTGCATCCAAGGATGCAAACTGCTGTAGCCCAATGGTGGCCAGACACTGAGACACTGATTATGGCTGCTCTGTCTGACTGCCTCTTGGGCCCAAGTTCAAAGGTTAATAAAAAGTTAGCCTTGGGGAGGGCTGAGATGGCACGACCAGAAGCAGCCCCCACACACCATTCTCTAGGAGAGGATCAAAAACCACAAGTGGATACCCACATATAGATGGGCCCTCTTGGAGAGAGCATTGTAAATCATCAGAGAACTAAAAGGAGACACTCAAAATGAAGGAGACAGGAACAAAGAGATCCACTTGCCAAGAGCAGAAGATACCTGGAGTAGACCCCTACACATTCGGAAGGGATAAAGGAGAGAGCCCCAAAGCCCCATGCTTCCCATGCAGACACTGCAACTGAAGCTGTGAAGGCCCCACCACCACTGTGGGCCTCCGTGCTAATCACAGAACTGCTTGGAGACTGTATAGTGAAGTTGCGTTGGAGAACAGGCTCAGCAGGGACCTACTGTTTTCGGTTCCTGGGTTGCTGCAGCTGACAACCCTCTGAGCTCTCAGTTCTGGAGCTCCCAGTCTACACAGGGATTGGCCTTACTGCAGCTGCCCCAGCACTGCCCCTAGCTGGGCTAGGGAGGGATCAAGCAGAGCAGATGTTCTTGCACTCCCATGGCTCGGAGACTACTGCCACCACCCAACAGGGAACTTGAACTGAGCTCAAGGAGTCCCACGGCAGCAGCCTCAGTGGGACTTGTATGAAAAAGAGCCCCAGCCATACAGCAGCTCAGACCCTGCAGCCGTGTGCACTGACCAGTGGAATAAGCCCCCTGGCCCCATGTGCCACCACGTTGAGCTTCACGCTCCCGCAGACACATGTGCCAATTGGTGTGCTACACTCCTGCAGTCCTGTGCTGACCAGGAGAGCAAGCCCCTAGCCCTGAGTGCTGGCCAGTGGGCCACAACCCCATGGCACCATGTGATGTCACACCTGCATTCTGGCTGTCACCATGGACCAGCTAGCCACAAGCCGCCACTTATCACATACCATCATTGCACTAGACCTGAATGGAGCAAATGCCTGCAGCCCTGACATCTGCAGCCCCCTCTCCCCAGATTGCGTGGCCAAACCACCACTTCCATCACCATGTAAAGACCCCAATGCCCACCTCAGTGGAGAGGGACTCACCCAGCCCCTTGATTGATCTCCCAGCAGAGGTCTAGGGAACAATCCACCACTCCAAAGATCCTGCAGCACTGGCCCAAGTCCTGTGACCTATCCAGTCACTGGCTAAGGTCCTCTGATACACCAGGCACCTGACAAAATAACACAACCCTCCCTACAGCTGGCTGCAGTCCTGTGACAAATCCAGGCACCTGCCAATGTCCTGCCATCCACCCAGGCACCAGCCAAAGTCACACCACCTCCCTCTGTAGAGAGGGACTTGCACAGCCCCTGCCCAAGCTTCCAATAATGTGATCTGGGGAACCAATATCCCAATCCAAATGAATATCCCTAATGATCAGCTTGGACTGTCAAAACCACAGGAGATCAATATAATGCAGGAGAACAGCTGTGGTATAAGCTCTCTGTGCATCCACCTCTTCCCACCAGGTCAATCCTCCAGAGTAGGACACAAAATCATTATCTTGGGATCTCTTCTCCTCATTAAGTAGGAAAGTTCCCAGCAAAGGAGAACATGTGTGCTGTAAACCTATCAGCCTTGAGCTGAGAAAGGTTTCACATGAGAAGAAATCAGCAAAAAATTCTGGCAATGTGAAAAAATAAGCCAGTTTAACACCCCCAAATGATCAAAATAGATCCACAGTAATGGACTCCAGAAAAAAAGAAATTGTTGAAATTTAATCAATGGAATTCAGAATATGGGTGGCAAATAAGATGAATAGAATTGAATAGAATGTTGAAAATCAACAAAAAGAAGCCAAAAAATGTTTTCAGGACATGAATAAAAAAATGAAAAACTTTCTAAGGAGATAGATAATGTAAGAAAGGAAGTAACAGAACTAAAAGAAATGAAAGCCTCATTTAGGGAATCATAAATACAATAGGAAGCTTCAATAACAGGCTAGACCTAGCAGAAGAAAGAATCTCAGTTGAAAACAAGGCTTTCAATCTAACCCAGTCAAAGATGCAGAAAAAAGAATAAAGAAGAATGAATAATCATTCAGAGAAATATGGGACTATGTGAAATAAGCCAATATATGAATTTTAGATATCCCAGAGGGAGAAGAGGAAAAAGCAAAAAACACGGAAAACCTATTCCAAAGAATTATTGACGAAAACTTCCCTAGTATCACCAGAGATTCAGATACCTAGATATAAGATGATAATCAAACACTGAGAAGACTCATAGCAAATAGGACATCTTTAAGATATATAATAATAAACCTGGGCAAAGTCAAAATGAAGGAGAAAATTCTACAAGCTGCAAGACAAAAGCAAAACTAACTTACAAAGAAAAACCCATCAGGCTAACATTAGACTTCTTAGTGGAGATTTTCTGAGCCAAAAGGAATCGGGGCCATATTTTTAATCATCTTAAATGTAACAACTGCCAGTCAGGAATTTTATATGCTGCAAAATTAAGTTTCATAAATGATGGAGAAATAAAGACATGAACTCACCAAGGGAATCTGTCACTATTAAACCTGCCCTACAGGAAATGCTCAAAAATGCATTATACATGCAATAGCACAATATATACACAAAAATGTAAAAACACCCAAAAGTTATAGCTCACAGCTCTTATAAAATAATAGCACAAGAGGAAAAACAAAACAATAAAGTATCATGCAACATGATAAACAGAACATATTACATATAAACATTAGCACTTAACATGAATGGTCTGAATGCCCCACTTAAAAGACATAGACTGGATGAATGGATGAAAAACAGAACCTAATTATTTTCTGTCTGCAAGAAACATAAAATACCTAGGAATATACTTAACCAAGGAGGTGAAAGATCTCTACATGGACAACTATGAAACACTGAGGAAGGAAATTGCAGATGACAAAAACAAGTGGAAAAACATCCCTTGCTCATGGATTGGTAAAACCAACATTGTTAAAATGTCTACACTGCCTAAAGTGATGTAAAGATTCAACACAATCCTCATCAAAATGCCAACATCATATTTCACAGATCCAGAAAAAAATCATTCTATGCTTCGTTTGGAACCAATAAAGGGCCCGAATAGCCAAAGCAATCTTAAGCAAAAAGAACAAATCTGGAGGCATCACATTATCTGACTTCAAATTATACTACAAGGCTATAGTAACCAAAACACCATGGTACTATAATGTAGAGACCTAGACCAATGTAACGGAATAGAGAACCCCAAAATACTTCCACCTACAACTAACTGATCTTTGACAAAGCAGACAACAACATATACTGGAGAAAGGAAGCCCTATTCAATAAATGGCATTGGGAAAATTGGATAGCCACATGCAGAAGAATAAAACAGGAACTCTCTCTCTTACCATATATAAAAATTAATTCAAGATGGATAAAAGACTTAAATGTAAAGCATGAAACCATAAAAATTCTAGAAGAAAACATAGGAAAATCTCTTCTAGACATCTGCCTAGGTAAATAATTTATGACTAAGACTCTGAAGGCAAAAACATCAATAAAAAAAAATAAATGGGACTAAATTAAATTAAAAAGCTTCTGCACAACAAAGAAAATAATCAACAGAGTGAATATACAACCTACAAAATGGGAGTAAATATTCATAAACTATACATTTGATAAAGGGCTAATATCCAGAATCTACAAGAACTCAAATAAATCAGCAAGGAAAAAACAAATAACTCAATCAAGAAGTGGGCAAGACAGGATCTCAAGGCTATGGTGAGCTATGAGCATGATTGGGCTACTGCATGACAGAGCCTACATGACAGAGCCAGACTCTATCTCAAAAAAAAAGGAGGGGGGGAGATAAATAAATAAATAATAAAAAGTTTTTAAAAAATGTAGTGGGCAAGAGACATGAACAGAAGTTTTGCAAAATAAAATAGACAAATGGCCAACAAACATGAAAAATGCTCAACATTTCTAATCATTAGGGAAATGCAAATTAAAACCACAGTAAGAAACTACCTTGCTTTTGTCAGAATGGCCATTAATAAAAAGTCACAAAACAAAAGATGATGGAATAGTTGCAGGGAGAAAGGAATGCTCATACACTGTTGATGGGACTGCTAATTAGTACAATCTCTATAGAAAACAGTATGGAGATTCCTCAAAGAATTGTAAGCAGACCTGCCATTTGCTCCAGCAATCCTACTGCTGAGTATCTACCCAAAAGATATGAAGTCATTTTATCAAAAAGACACCTGCATTTGAATGTTTATTGCAGCACAATTCACAATTGCAAAGATGTGGAATCACTCTAAGTGCCTATCAATTCATGAAGGAATTAAGAAAATGTGGGGTTTGTATATACATACTATAGAATACACACATATATACATACTATATATACATACTATAGAATATATACATACTATAGACTACTACTCAGCCATAAAAAGGAATGAAATAACGTCTTTTTTAGCAACTTGGATGGAACTGGAGATGAGTATTCTAAGCAAAGTATCCCAGGAATGGAAAAGCAAACACCACATGTACTCTCTAATAATTGGGAGCTAATTGATGGGCACACATGGGCACAAAGAGAGATAAAGGTCATTGGAAATCAAGAAGGTCGGGGAGGGAAAGGGGTAAAGCTTACCTGTTAGACACAATGGATACTATTCTGGTTATGGGCACATCAAAAGCCCCGATTTAAGCATTATACAAGGTATCTATGTAACAAAAACACTTGTGTCCCCTTAATTAATATTTTGAAATTTTAAAAAAGTTAGCCTCCACTTCACTTCTGCCCTAAATTCTATTTTTTCATGTGTGCCTATAACTGGTAGAGACTAATTCACATATAGAATCCAAATACAAAGGAGTCTGGCAAGTGTGCTTGATTCTTTCCAGAAAGGAAGGTATATAAAAGGAATCGGAATAATGAATACCAATTATCCATAGTGAGGGCTTTGCCTAAGAAGTTGACTCTCACAGCTTGCCACCCCAGCATTAAATACCATGTTCCTTCCTTTAGCCCTTGGAGGCTGTTATATGTTTTTAAAAGCCTTCTCTATTGTTATTTTTTCCTTTAGTAGGTTTTAGCAGAAGTAAGTCATAGACTAAATACTTTGTGGGAGGGATTAGAATAATTGCCACTCACATTATGGAGAACTGCACTGGATGTAGTACGTGCTTTATATGCATTTAAACTCATTTAGTACTTACACCAAATCTACAAGGAAATCATGGCTTCAGTTTAAGCAACTCGCCCATGGTCGCATAGCTTGAAGAAAGACAGGTCAGGATTTTCACACAGGCAGCTCAGCTGTGACGTAGCAAAACCCACAGTGGGATCTGCACTTCAGAAATGTTTGTTTATATCAATGCTCTCAAGCTCTTTGTGAGAGTGAATAAAAGGTAGCTTCTCATGATGTCTGCCAGGCCATTTGAGCAGTTCCCCATGTTCTAATCAAGGGGCTTAAATCTCTTTGCAGAGATGGTCGACGCTAATGGAGAAAACAGAGACTGAACAGTGAGAATTCAGCCCATGTATGAAGACAGAGTAATATTCAAAAGGCACATTTATTGAATAGTAGGAAACTTGTGGCAGCAAATAGTTCTACATGACAGAGATCTTGATGGAAGAATTTAGTCATTATTATTATTGTTAGGTAATTCTGCCTTTCCTAATTTGCTTCTGAGGAGAAGGCTCTCAGTGGCTTTCCTAAGGATTAAACAATTAAAACAAAAAACTTCTCAAAATTCTAATATTTGCTAGCTACATTTTGGGTGGCCAAATTTTACTTCCCAAGGGAAGCTTGGTTATGACCCATGTTAAAAACTAATGTGAATGATTCTAAATGCAGTCATAAGTTTGGAAAGGGTCATTATTCCACTGATTGCCTTCTGTCCTGAGAAAGTATACAGTTTTGGGAAAAGTGTTCAGGTTGGTCATTTCCAGATTCCATTTGCTTTATTTGCAGAATAACCCATGACAAGCTCACAGGATAGTCCACATGAGTTAAGTAGTTGGATAATAACCATAACTGCATGAAATTCCACTAGTGAAGCAGTATAGAATATAGAATAGCAAGGGGGAGCTACCTGATTTGAAACTCTAAGCCCTGTGCTTCAAAGCTCACTCCATCACTTACTGTAAAATCTAAGCTAATCCTTTCTGGGGGCTTCAGCTTTTCCATCTTTAAAATGGGTGATGCACTTGATAATAACAAGAGTCCATAGATATAAATTCTACTAACATACACGCTAATCCTAGCTAAATTATAAGAGAAAATTCAGCAGCTGTCCAAGAGGATTGAGACAAATAGTTCATTGCTACCATCATTTGGGCTCTCTAGAAGTAAGTAGCAAAAAGTTGGAAACTAAAACTGATGGGGCCCTTCTTTTATTTACATTATAGAAAGTAAAATTGACTCCTCAAACGCCTGATAGTGCTTGATGTTTCGTCCTCTTTTTTCCATGTGGGTAAACTACTTTCAAGAAAAGCTGCTTACTTTAAAAACATAAACCACTTCAGAAAGAGAATTCAATTCTCTTTTACTCTCGTCGAGGTTTTGCCAACATAATGGGAAGGCATGATCAATAAACACCCTGCTGTCTGGTTAACCAAATCGGTAAAGGAGTATTATGACTGGAGGAAGGAAACAAGGCAGCAGTGATGAGAGTCATCGGTTACCCAGCTTCCAGCCTATGATTGTGTAAACCTGTGAGATCCTGCCGGTATTGTTAAAATAAATGGATCATGAGAGAAAGTTGTGCTAGAGACTGCCTGCTCTGGAAATTCCTTTGGTTTTAGTTTAGTTTTTCGGTTTTTTTGTTTTCTTTTTTTGAGACATGGTCTTGCTCCATTGCCCTGGGTAGAATGCAGTGATGTCATTGTAGTTCACTGCAACTTCAAACCCTGGGATCAAGTGATCCTCTTGCCTCAGACTCCCGAGTAGCTGGAACTATAGGTGAATGCCATAATACACAGCTAATTTTTCTATTTTTAGTAGAGACCGGGTCTCGATCTTACTCAGACTGGTCTTGAACTCCTGAGCTCAATCAATCCTCCCGCTTCAGTCTCCCAGAGTGCTAGTATTACAGGTTTGAGCCACCATGCCCAGCCTCAGTTTAGTTTTTATCTAGCACAGGAAAAACTTGTCCTCACACACCAATCATTCTGATTGCCATTTTCTTAGCTATTTTTATTTTCATATAGAGTTGATAAACTTGGTTTCACTTGCTCTCATTAAGAGAGTTGAGAGTTAGCTAACTTTTGTTTGCTTTTATGCAATTTATGTTTTCTAACTTTTTATTTTTAGGGTGTACTGGGATGATTTGACAATCATTGGAGAAGGGAAAATGTTCAACATTGGTTAACCCAAATAAGCTTAGAAACATGCAGCAAAATTTGGGCCCCATATTTGTTCAGGTGAATCAATCAAATTCATAGAAGAACAGTCATAGGTTATAACATGAAATATAATTTTACTTCACTTTTCTCAATAAGTAAAGAAATCATTTGGGATCAGGTTTATACCTTCACGTAATGATAGTTCCATCTCTGGTGGAATTTAAGACAGCCTTGAGCATAAGTGTGAAGTAGGCTGCTGCAGGTGGGCTTCCCAAGAAAGCAAACTCCGAGACAGGGAGTAGTAGGCAAGAGGCTAACTAAGGTGGCTTTTGCAGTTGAAGCCTAAACTGAGCACACACTGGGAAGATGGCACAGCCCATGAGAGCCGATCTGAGCTAGACTAAGATGCCCAGGCCTTTCCACCCCCGTATCCATCTGTCAACAACCTTACTGGTGTCCTGGGGAAGAGGACAGAACCATGGTGAAGTACTCTTTCTTCAGCCTGGGCAATATCCAAGGGGACTGCTAGCAGAAGCTCTCTCTCCACAGCACCAGAGCACTTCCAGGAATGCCAACCTCCCAGGCAAAGCTCGCTCTCCTCAATGCTGTCCCCAAATTTGGGATCCCTCTCGGTGTCTGTCTATTCTAGTGGCTTGTGCTCCAAACTCTTCCATTTCTCCTTTCTCTATCCACACTCCACTGTCTTTTATCCCATCTTCTACCAGTAATTGTTATATTTGGATAAGCCATAGTCCAAGCTCCTATCACAGTAGTTAGTAAACACTTCAGGTTTCGAAAATGTAGGTAGTGTGTACACATTTTTGGTAATGATGCCTGGAATCAAAGGAATGAGGATAATGGTGGGCATTTCAAGCAGAGTGGAGGATGATAAAGCAAAGAGTAAGGACAATAGAGTATTTAAACTGCCCTTAAAGGACACTACTATATGGGTACAAGTAGTTAACCCTATTGCTACTACTGGTGGGAGATTACAGCATGAAAAATTTGCAAAAATGTGTGCCCCACCAGCTCTTCCAGAGACATCCACAGAAGCTCCAAAGGGCTATTATGTTTCAAATCTTACTTTAAGACAAAGGATAGATGAGCATACCAAGGCATGGCAGGCATGGTGGATCCACGCTCAAAGCTACATTGCACTTGGTCACATGAGAAAGGAACCCTCTCTTTTTGAGGATCTCATGGAAGAGCAGACTGTGAGATGTTTGCTGTCATTACAGGATCATGGAAAAGCCACTAGTTCTGCCAGGAGTGAAAGGAAAGCTAAAGAAAGAATGTCGGATGGAGTTAATATAATTAAGTGACCACCATATACTAGGCACTCTCCTGGTAACTTGAAATGAATTCTCACACCAACACTATGGTAGGTGTTTTTATTATAACTTTTTAAATATATAAAATCAAACATTAAAGAAGTGAAGTTATTTGGCTAGGAAACACAGCTGGTAAGTGACTGAGTCAATATTTGAACTCCAAAGCCAATGCTATTCCTACCACGTCATATACTATGGGGATTCTTGAATAACTTTTAATTACAGCAGTTCAACTTTCTAGTACTTGGAAGGTTAATATTTTAAACTACTTGTTAATCCTTTTAATACCTTCTTGGTCTAGATGTAAATTTTTTTCATAGTTTCTAAATTAGACCTGATTTGTCACACTTGTACCCATGCCAGAATGATTTGTATGTTTGAAATGTGTTTATTCATATCTCCATGAAACATGTTGTTAATTTTTACCTAAAAATGTACGTCATACCACAGTTCGCTTGCCCACACTCTGATCACTGTTTTGTAAGACATGTTTTTGGATTTCTAAATTTTCTTTTTGTTCTGTGTTGTCTGTTAAAATGCTACTAATTTTGTATAAACGTTTTATTTATGTCTTTCCTTTTCTCTTCCTCCTGATGGTTTTTGTTTCTTACTGTTTAGGTTGCTTTTTAAAACAAACTTGCTTTATAGTAATTCTTTCAATAGTAAAAGCTATACTTATTAAAATAAAATATTTGAAAAGCGTGTCTCTTTGAAATTTTGAATTTCTCCCTCTATGGAAAATGAGTTTAGATTAATAAGAATGTTTTCTGTCCTCCCAGGTGACGGTGACTTCACTTTTGATGTTCTTGCATTTAAGCAGTGTTAGTGACGTTCCTGAACTGCCAGGTAGAATTTTAATGTTTGCAATAAAAATACTACTAAATACTTTTATCATATTTACTTTGATAAATTCCTTTGAAAATATTACTGCCATCTTTTATAGAGGTATTTTCCTAATTTGGTTACATTTTATTAAATTCTCCTTACAGTTTTAGAAACTTTGGTTGAGTGGGGTACAATTGCAAGGAACACCTAACCTTTTCCATGAGTTCTGCTCTCAATTCATGCAGCAAATATACTTTGCCAGAAAAGTACTATTGCTGTTGACTTGTAGAAAATGACTAAACTGACCACAAAACAATTCCATTTTATTTGTACCCTTTCATATACAGTTTGGAACTCTTAAATTAAAAGAGAGTTTATAAAGTAAAAAAAAAAAAAAAAATTCTCCTTACAGAATTAATGAACTTTTGAAGATTTCATAATAAAGGGCTAATGAATGAGAAATGTAAATAACAGCTAATAAAAGAATAGAAAATGATATCTCAATCTGAATCCCGAGCATCACTTTCCAATTACATAATTACCAACCATTAATTTAAAATATGAATCATTAGGCAATTATAAATTATTGGAAGGTCTGCATTATATAAACATATTTAATAAAACAATGTTTCATTATTATGTTCAGGTGTACGATGTGATTGCATGAAACTAGTATTCACTGACAGGTATTCTTGGGCAACCACTTTAATGACTAAAGATTTTGAAAGTAATTCCCCACTGTTATCTGTTAAGCAGTGGTTTTATAAAGCTATTGAAGGTCCTGGAAAGAATAAATTTTTTATTATTCTAAAAACTTGTCTTCTAATTTTTTTAGACTATAATTGTGCATTTATTCAAGGTTCAGAGAAAAGTAGCAGAGTCGGTGTTAAAATCTGTTCTATTCTATCAAAAATAAACCACATTTAGCGTTTAATATTTTCCTGCATATTCTTCTCATAATTCCTTTCCTCTTGAATATTAGTGTTTCATAGCTATTATATAAAAGGCCTGCAAGATAGATGATGTATTCAGTATTTTAAGAAACAGTTTTTATGCAATTTTTATTGTATGGGAATCAATCTTTGATAATTTTTACTGAAATAAAGTATTTTATAAATGCATCTACTTAATGATATAGTTTGCATTTCCCTGTTTTGAGGAACTGGTAATGGAATGCAAAAAATGAGTTTTGTTTCCACTTGCTTCTCTTTCTATTCACTTGTAATTTTTCAGCCATAATGGGTTTGAATAGATGCCAGTCTCTGAACTGAAGACTTGATATGAATTATTTCATTGAATCTTCACAAGCATTAGGACCTCATTTCACAAATGAGGAAACTGAAGCTTAGGACCATGAACCAGTATCACACCGACACAAAGTCACAGTTCTCTGTGACCTTAACTCGCTTTCAATGATTATGCAGGTGACTTCCCAAACACATGCGGTTTAAGGCTGTCATAACTAATGGGAAACATGTGAGTCTTTACAGTAAAACCAATGCAACTGAGTGTTTGAATATTCACTGTATCTATCCCATATACATTTTCCTGATTTTACAACAAAACAGGGTATAAATTAACCCACTTAACTAAAGTGAAACTTCATAGAGACAGAATTTAAAGTCCAAAAAACTTAGGAGATTAACCAAACTCCTATGCTTTCAACTAGAAAAAACAAACCAGAGCTAAAATGGTCTTACCCAAGATCCAAGGGAAACTTGAGCTATGTAGCTCAACTTTTTGTACACCAATTCCATATACTTTCAGAAAGCGGCTGACATTTATTGAGCACTTAGTGCGTGTCAGGCACTGTGCTGTATTGTTATTGTTGAGGTGGGCACTGTTATTACCCCATGTACAGTTGAGAAAACTGAAGCATAAATGTGCCCAAGGTCCAAGGTTAGTATGAGGTGGAACAGGGATTTGAATCTAGCTTTAAATAGCTTTGAACTCAGAATTAAAGACATCCATTATTTTTAAGTAATACAGCTTTCTACCCAAAAAGCTGTGTCCTATAGCTGCTCTATCAGGTATGACTAGCTTCCATTACAAACAACTTGCTTCCTGGTTCCTCCTTACTTCAGATACACTAGTGAAGCATATTGTATTCCAACTAATGGGAATGGATATGTAAAATATTTAACAATAGAAAAGAGCTGGGGACCAACTAATCAAAACAGACACTGGTCCAAACGTAAGAGAGATTGGGTGTAGACCATAGGAATGACAGTACCCATTTATACTTGCTGAATAACTGCCCTAAAACCAATTAAACTATGCAGTCAATGACTAGAAAAGAAAGCATTTTTCCCCCAGTGTTCAACTATCTGACTTTCTACATTCATTCGGCAATGAAAGACAAGAAGAGAGAGGAAAAGAATGCTAACATAAGCCACTGTGAGGGAGCTACTTTCAGGCTATTTTAACTACTACAAACAGAAAGCATACAGAAAAAAGAAAACAACAGGACCCAGCTGAGGAGGATGCATGCCTCTTAATCACAAGATTATAAAATTAGGAATGGTATTGATTCCAAAAAGGACCTGCGTGACAGGTGGTAGACTATTGCATCTGCACTGCAGAGCCATTAAAACCTTCTTCCGTTGTTTGCCACCATCCCCATGATCGGTGAATCAAGCTGGGTTTAGATGTCATGGTTGGTGATGTAGAAGAAGGTAATAAAACTATGTCATTTAAAACTATAGATTTTTGAAAAAGAAATTTATTACCTGTTTTTTTTTTGATGTTTAGATTTCCAATGTCATCTGAACTCTCATTCTCAGTACCTATTTGATATTTGCATTTCCTAAATTAATTTTCAGCAATAACTACACCTATACGTGTTCTGCAGACCAGAGAGCATGTATGCTACATTAAAAAGAAATTCGTTCTCTCTCTGTTCAACAATGCTGTTCAATGGTCCCACTCACCATGAGACAAAGGGCCTGCTATGGTCTATGTTATCCTGTGACACCTCATTTTTCCCAAATTTCCCCCCAAAAAGAATAGAGAAAATGGAAAACTCCCTGTCTGACTTGTATTGATAATGGCTATGCACAGTTACACAGAATTTTGGATGCTAGTTACTTTTTTAATAGATAATCCTTATGTATAATTTTTATGTTAATATAGAAGTTTGGTTTTCATCCTAAGAGTGGTAATATGTCACCATGTGCTTGTAAATTAAGTTTTCATGAATAATAGATGATGCTCAAAGTCATTTATTCACAGTACATACTCAATACTAGATACTGTGCCAGCCACTCTACATGGCTTTAATTCTGACAACAACCATGTGTTAGACATTGTTATCCCCATTTTAGGAAAAAGAAACTAATGACTATAAATTGTAAGTTATTGGCAGGTTAGTGGTTGAGGCAGGTTTCCAGAATAAGTCAGTCTGATTTCAAGTCTGTATTCTTAATAACCAACACATAGAAATGACATGCCCATAAAGAAGGCGGCAGTCTCCACTGTGGAGGCTATTTATGATCAGGGCATAATCAAGATAAAACAGTGTGAAACTTTAAATGATGTATGCTGTATTTTTATATAGAATATGACATAGCTAATAATGACTCTGATTTTGCTGATGGAAATGAAGAAAAAAATCTACCTCTGCTTTTTACATGTGAAGAATTCATTTTGACTAGCAAACTGTCAAAATGTTTGACTTTGTGTCTACCTGTGCTTTGTGGACTTTTCATGATGGTGACATTTTGTTGCAAGGTGATTTTTTAAAGGTGTCTCTTCATATACGTCTCTGAAAGCCGGCTCAGAGTTTTGAGGTTGTCAGTTACATAGCCAAAGGATGTTCTTCAAGCCATTTTAATAGTTCTCTCAGCACATCCTTTGGGTATAGACATCTCCTGATTCCATCTAAAACTTTCAAATCTAATAAATGTGTGGCCACCAAATAATCACAGAACAAAATTTCTTTTAAAAAATGTAGTGGATAACCAAGAGATTTTTTAAGAAAATATGTATGTTCGTTTCTTGCGAAATGAATGCACACTGTAGTGATTAAGCAGGGCTCATCTTGCATGATTCAGAATTCCACAGCTCCTTCCGAGGCTTTTTAGGGTCATACAGCCATAAGAGTTTGACAGGGTGGCTCTTCCCTGAGCTGGGTACCTACTAAGGCCTGGGCACCGTACTCAACACTGGACCAGGTTTAACAATTGAGAGAATATGTTCTCTCTCTCCAGAGGGCCCAGAGTAGAAGCATGAAACAGACTCACAACAAATTACAATATATAGGTGCTAAAAATAAAAGCATTTTAAAGTTATACTAACCACACAGAGGCATCAGATAATTGGCAGGTGTGATTCAAGTAGCTTTCCAAGAGTGGCATTTGACTTGTATCTTACAGGATAAATATGTCACCAGGCAAAGGAGAAGGTCATAGGATGAAAAACCTTGAGCAAAAGTAGAGCAGCATAAAGGAGCTTGAGGTCCTAGAAGATAAACTGAGAGTTTTTTGTTTGTTCATGTTAAATATGTATCTAATCTAGAGCACATAATGGAGGAGGCAGTAATAATGGTAAGGGACGCCAGTGAGCAACATTGGGTAGGATGTATATGTCACACGATGCATTTGATTTCTATCCATCATTTAAGGAATGGCGATGGAATTTTTGAAAGAAAGACTGTGACATACTCAGGCATTTTTTAAAAATAGATTATCACTTGTCTCTCGGCGTGTAGGAAAGGCTGAAGTGGGAAATGACTAAAGGAAGGATCTTAAATCACATCAGAGTCAGGGAACTGAGAGGCGAAAACACATTTTAGAGACCATGCAAGAGCTGGAACTAGCAGGATCCTTGGCTGATTATTTAAATGTAATGGTGTGAGAGCTTCAGGAAAGCAAAGAGGCAGGAATAGCCTTGGCCAGGTGTTGAATACCAGCAGCTTCCTGGAAAAACTTTTGATGAAATATAGGTTAACACTCCTGGAAAATATGTTGTCCTATTCAGCACCAGAACTTACTAGGCTTCAGTAAGTATTTGCTGAATGAAAACAAAACTAAACCAACAAAGGCCCATACCATCTAAACTAGAGGGTTTAAAAGACTCTGAGCCAGCACAGTTTTATATTGGGTTAGGAAAAGATTGACCCAATAAGGTGGTTTATAACATCACTGAAATGGTCAGAATCCGCCTAAGTATATATTGAAATTGTCATCTACTTCAGACTTCATACCAGGAAAACTGATGAATGGGACCCTTGGTTGGCGTGTTTGCTAAAATGGCATCTCATTAGTGGGTGTATCATTAAAAATTCTGCATCCTTAACTTTCAGTGCAACTGATGAAAATAAAGCTTATATAATATCCCCTAAAGCACACATTCTTTATTTGTGCTATGAATAAAAGGAGCATAAATCCAGAAGCCAGTTTACTAACGCCCTAATAGATTCTGACATATGTGCATCTTCAGCAGGATCTGCAAAATACTTAGAGCAACCTCTCAAGTATGAAACAAATTCATTGCTAAAAATAACCCAACTGAAGTCCTTTTAGTAGTTCTTTCAGCTCACCCTATGGGTACAGATGTATCTTGATTCCATCTGAAACTTTCATATCAGATAAATGTGCAGTCATCAAATAATCACAGAAAACAGAATTTCTATAAAAAGTAGGAAAGGATGACCAAGGGCTTTAAAAGACATAGATAGATATTTTGAAGTTTTAAAAATACTCCCTTGATTTGCCATAAACAATAATATATGCATCCACTGAGAGAAGTTTTGGTAGCTCCATCATCAAAAATCATTAAACATAACTAAGCATTTGTCCTGAAGGCCAGTCAATCTTAAGGCTAGTCAATTTATAATAAAGAGGTAGGAAAACAATTAAGAGTCCATGGAGTCATGTGTGGGGTTAATTCCTGACTCTGCCAGTTACAGGATTTGCGACTGTGGACCAATCACTTGACTTCTTTTGAAGCTGAGTTTTAAAATCTGAAAAACTAAGAGAATGAAACTTACAGGGTTACTTTAAAGATAAAATGCAAATGTGTATCAAAGCATTTTGCATATGGCTTTACAAATACATAGGTACCCAAAAATTGTCAGGTGTCATTATAACTCTTCTAGATTGATTTCCATTCTGATGCTTAAAAGAAATTTAAGAGGTTGTATGTGTAATTATCAAATATAATTTTTAAGTTTTCAATTGGTATAAATTTGAAATTTTAACTCAAATTGAGTTCTGATTTTATCAATGTACTATCATTTTGCCTCATCTATTAAAAACCAAGATCATTAAACCAGGATCATCTAATATATAAAACAGATGCATCATCAACTTTACCGACAGGTAGGAATATTGTTTTTGTTACCGTAGATACTCTGTTGATTTAGTGAAAGAATGTAAAGTAATTACATGGGCTCTGAAATACTGGAAGACATTAGAAAAAAGCATTTTTTTAGCTGATCTGTGAACTCCTTAATGGCAGAGTCATATTTTTCTTTGAATCTTCAGT
This sequence comes from Lepilemur ruficaudatus, assembly GCA_963574885.1. Lineage (NCBI taxonomy): Eukaryota > Metazoa > Chordata > Mammalia > Primates > Lepilemuridae > Lepilemur > Lepilemur ruficaudatus. The sequence goes on from CAUYRT010020752.1 coordinate 58,646, forward strand.
AGACCCTAAGAGAGTACTGTAGAAAGTAGATGAGGAGTAAATACATTGGATCAAGAGATTTCTTTAGGAACATGGTGAAATAGATATGCTTGATTTGGTTAAGACTGCATTTTATTCTTCTGTAAGGCTTCTGAACTCCGCCTAGTGCTCGGAACAGACTAGGGGGACCTTAATAAATTCTTTTTAATGAATAGTGTTTTTTGACTACAGATCTAGTCTCCACAGAATAAGGTCTGTAACTCTTGGCAAACATAACCAAGAATAGCATGGGCATTATTTCACATAAAATTCCCCAAATGTAATATGAATCACCTGTTACCACTGTCTTTCATAGTTAATTTTCCAACAGAGATTCTACAAATAATATCAGTTAACTGAAATGTCATAACTTTATTTCCTGATTCAATCTCTCTCAAATACATTATTAGTGAAATGGCCAAGAGCAGTTAGCAAAAAGGTTTCTGGAAAATCATGAGACTAATGCTGAATCAAACTCGAGCATGTGAACAGACACACTTTTGTGAATGCCCATTGAGAGTATGAGTGAATGAACTCTAAACCATTCTGAAGTAGAAAAGCATCAAGAAAATTGACATTTAAAACCAATCGTTTATTATAAAATAGGGAAAAAATACTATTCTGATTGGATTAACTACATTGGTTTTATCTATATCCTAAACACAGATTTTAAAAATATAAAATAATGTGCTCTGTGTTTGTGTGTGTATTTAAAAGGTATTCATAGGAACGCACGGTATAGTTGGGAAACAGAAATGAACATGAGGATTTCCTATAAACCCCTCACACAAAAAAGATCAAACGGCCTTAAAAAACAGACGTCGTCTTCATTGTAAAAGGAGCTGAAAATCCCATTGCCTCCTTTTTTCCTGCCACCCTGCACCATCCAGAAGCACCCCTTATTTCTCTTTTTATATTAACACCACAAGGATTGGCTGTATCCCAATGAACTTACTCAGATAAACACAATGCGGTTTTCTTTTAAAATAAGCCTTTACTGAATATATCAACAAGGTACTGTATAGTGTAGAGTGAAGTTTGTAGTTAACAAAGTGTGCGACATGGTAGGTCTCAGAGGATGTGTGATGCAGAATCTTCCAGCCCCTTGTCAGAGAGAACACGCTAAACACAAACCAGAAGCAAATCAACATATGGTTCAAACAATAACAAATCATCAGGATTAACTTTCAGTGACTAGTCCTATGATGGACACGCGGTTGGCCATGTCTTCACGTTGTCTCAAATTGGTTATTAATGTCACAGCCCATGGACACGTTTACAAATGCCCCCGTGTGTGTGTGTGTGTGTGTGTATGCACGTGTTTGCAGGTTTTATACTAATTTAAAAACGCCTGTTGCAATGGCCTTGTTTTGTGCTCTTCTGGTGGGTGTGCAGCTAGAAAAAGAAAAACAAAAACTATAAGCAAAAGTATCTCATTTGTTGCAACAGTATCATACGCGTACAGAACTTTTTCCCCACAATCAGCGATGAGCATCCCCCATTGCCAGCAATCATCTTTAGACCCTGCTGAAGACCTGATAGAAGGATGTAAGCTACACCTTCTTACCATTAGTATTTTGACTTTCTAAAGAGTATCAGGCAAGATTTGACAAGACCAAGAACTAGAAGTGTTTTGTGTGTATCTTTGTCCTTTTGGGGCATTGTTTTCTGCTTTGTTTTCCCACGTATCTTGGAAGGGTAAGTCATGAGCAAAACTGCTATTCTTGTGTTCTAAAGTAAAACATGACGTCTCCTTGTTACAGGTTAGAGGAAAATGCTAGAGACAAAGAGGCCAATGGAAATTAACCACTTCACTGTTTAAAAGCTGCAACGGCCTCTGCAGCTGAGGTCTGCCGATCAAGTGAAGCATGTGCTCCCTGCGGACTGCGACACTGTTGCCTTGTGTTTTGAATGGATGCTTTGCTCACAACATGAAGAGCTTGTCCTCCCCAGTGGGGAAGGAAGTTCTGATCTGTGTGAGGCAACTAAGACCGTTATGATCAGCACTAGTAGGAGACGGAGCTGTAAAATTAGCTACTTCATTAATACTTTTCACCAGACTGGTCACATTACACTTTTTGTTTTTAACCTCAGGAAAAAATGTCTAATATATTTTCAATAAACATCCAGATAATTAGAAAGTACATTATTTCTCACAGGGCAGAATGTTTTCCACTTGTTACACAAGGAAAATAGGCAGGGGGACACATTCCTCATATCTGTCTGTGATTGTCCCATGCAAGGGGCGCTAATGTACCTCCCAGGGTCTCTGCTTGATCAAACACATCTCCCCAAACAGATAAGTATTAACAACTACCCTGGGTAGGAATAACTGCCAATATGCGTGTGTGATTGTGGCTATGCCTTTTCCTTTTGGAATGTCCTCTGTACAGTGACAGGTACAGGGCTCCGAAAGCAGTCAGATACCACCTGAAATCACATCATTTCATCAGACAGCATTGAGCTCTTTACACGCCAGTGAGCACTGCTGTTTTCCATGGTCTTGGCCTGCACGCCCTGTACTTTCAACCTTGACTTTTGACTAATCATCTCAAAATACACAATAATGATAGCAAAAGAGGCCCAAATGCAGAGTGGATGTATCAGCAAAATAGATTCCCATGACTAAAAATGCCAATCAAAGCATAATCCTCCAGGGATGGTTGTTCAGCAATTTTTATAAGACACACTAGACATCACAGTTTCTATGATGTGCTTTCTATCCTGGTCTAGACGACAGCCAAGGTATAACGAATGGGAGACTGATTTTCATCTTAGCAGTCTTTGCAATGTTGTGCACGAGATCAAAATAAAGCCTGTCACTAGCTTCTCTCTTTAGGAATGTTTTCTAGCAGAGGGACCATTTCAGACCACCCTAATCACTTCACATGATGAGTCTCTATTGTACCACTTAAGCCCCAGATAATTCTGTGAATCCCATAAGACATTATAGGAACCTTTTCTTCCTGACCCACAGCAAAGAAGTTTCAGCAGCCAAAAATCTTGCTGGGGGTTAAATATACAACACAAATAAATGAGAATGATTATTTTGTGGATAACAGAAATAAAAACCCTCAAAAGTCAAAGTACCGTCATTTGAACACACAGTTTTACCTACACAGCTAAGGGGGAGAGGACAGTGCAAGAGAATTGTCCAGCTAAGCACACAAAGCCCCATGTGGTTGTCCTGATGGTAGGTGGCTTACTGCTATACTCATAACCTTCAAACTATTCTTTCCCTTCACTGCGTGGACCTAGCTTTAAGAAAACAACAGCCCAAACCCTCCAGCTAATAGACTAAAATGGAAACCAGAGTCACTTTAGGATTAATTGAAATTAATTCATAGCTAAGTTCAGCTCTACTGACTGCACAGTTTCAATTCTTGTGTCTACAACATTATAGCTTCAGTTACATTTTCTGCTTATTCTGAGGGACAAGGGAGACTAAAACATATAAGTTGGGGTATATTATTAAAGAAAATAAAGCTCTTACTATAAAGAAAAAGTTGCATAGCATTTTATACCTAAACTTTTACAAAGAAGACACATCACAGTTTTATTTTGCTTAGAGGAGAGAGAGAGGGGGAGAGAGAGAGAGAGAAATGATTGTGACAATTACTCCATGGGTCCCTAAAATAATGGCCAGTGGTAAAGGAAATAGGCAGCACAGAGTGAAATGTCTAAATTTGATTTTAAAAAGAATTTTCCAGGGAGGAGTTTTAGATAATGTATGTGATCTATAGCCCTTCTATATCTAAGGGGTGGCATGGATTAAATTATTCATGTTTTCTGAAGATGGAACATTGCTTCAGAAATATCTAGAATTAAGCACAGATATCCCTCTCTCCCTATGCCCTCTGCTCTGAAAGGATTAGGGGTAGGAGCCTTCACTCTCCGACTTGTTCGTTTTCATTGGTTGTCCTGCTAATGTAAGATTGATTATCCCTCTACAATTCCCAAAGTAGGGGAACATCCACAATTGAAAAGGAACAAATAAAATTTCAAAAGTGGAAGAGGATCAAAGTCAGTCCGAGGTGGAAACCAGGTATTGCTTTAAAAAAATGCATTATTTTGGCCAGCTTTGATGTGTCCTTACAGAATTATTAGCAGTGAAAATTAGTATGCATTTTAAAATGTGTCAGTACCTATGGATGTTTTGTGCAGCCAAGAGTGGCATCCATAATTTTCTGGGAAATACTGAGCAGAGGGGGAAAAATAAAAGTGGCATAAACAACTAATCATGAAAATATATGGGAGATGATTGGAAGACAAGAATTTGCAAGGGGATAAAGGTATTAATTCAAGCTATTTCAACATGATATTAGCAAAGTCAGTTGATATAGATGAACAGAACCACTGATCAGTTGTTTTCGGCTAAACAGTATCCATGATTTTTAAATAAGTCATTGTGGTATACTCCAAACACTGATCCCTTGTTGGTCTAAACATCATGTTGACATAGCCTCAGTGAATCTACCCAAATAATTCTCATTATCAAAAATAATTCCATTCAATATAATTCTTCCCTTTAATTTTATTAGCCTCTTCTAAAAAAGTATTCTAGAATATATCTCTGTTGAATGTGATTCAACCTGACATACGATTTGAATAGTAACACTTTCAAAGGGAGTTTCTTGCTAGGACATCAGACCAGTCCCTGAAGATGACTGAAATCAGACTCAAGTTTCTAGCCCTGTTACCACATAGGGCCAGGGAAGCATGAAGGGTTATTTTTAAGTTCCCAGTCAGAAAGCCAACCCCTGGGTTTTAAGGTCTTTTCAAATCTTATCTCAATTTTCTGGAATCTGTCACGTTGGGTTAACTTATCTCACGGGAACTGGCTTCCTCTTGATGCTTTCTGTGTTTCCTGCACTGGGTCAAATCAGGGTAACTACCTCCATTCTTACAGAATTGTTCACTTGTCTTCCAGACCAGGAGGTACAGAAATAGCAGGACAATATCTGGGCCATTTCTTGTCTCACCCCTATTACTCATCTTACCCTGACGAGTCCATTTTAATCTGCCTTTCATGTGACCACCAGGAATTTACTCTGACAGCTTCAACAGCAAAGTGGTCAATGTGCATTATAAGGAAGAATCACTTGTTCTTTTGCCTTGGCGTTGGGTTCTCATTGTACAACCCTGTACAGTACTTTAGCAACTATTTTTTTTTTTTTAAGATTTAAAAAGCAAAGAGTTACAAAACTGTTTGTAATTAACTTGAAATAGAAAAGATAGCACTTTTTTTAAATCCCATTATATAGTACACCGTATAAATTACAGAGTATTCAAATGCACAAATGCATCTGTGTAACATTTATCAAATGTAATTCGCGTGTCTCTAGGTGCACACACGTGTGTGATCTCAGGAGTCTTATCATCCGCCTCGATGACACCGGACCTCTGGCGGTCACGTGTGGCAGTGCTCCAGGTCTGGCACACTGCTGTTGCAGTATCGCATGTTGTTGGGGATGTGGCAGTCTGTGTAATTAATGCCCCCGTTTGGGGTGTAAATGGGCTGCAGTCTGAAATCTCCTTTAAGGAGCTGATCGTTATTTAAGGAGACGATTTGAAAACTGGTTTCCGTCATCTCCAGGATGGAGTTGTCCTTCTTGGTGCCTGCCTCGCAATAGTCGTCTTTCCGCCGGCCCCGGTTGTATTTCCACTTCTGGGAGGTGTAGCGCCCCTTTTTGTGCATGTGCCAGCAAAAGACGCTGAGCAGGACCACGAGCACGAATATCACTGCACCCCCGATCAAGCCGGCCAACAGAAAGGGGGAGCCCATGCTGTGGGAAGTCGTCTGCTCGTGGCTGGAAGCTGTGTTGCTGCCGTTGTTCAGGTAGGAGGCGTGGGTGGTGGCCTCGGAACAAATGGTGTCTTCCACCGTGCGGTAGTTAAAAGCATCCAACGGCACTAAACAGATCCGGTAGGTGGATCTGGGCTCTAAATTCACCAGGCTCAGATGTTGCTTCTCACCGCTGACGATGCGTTCCTGAACGATGCCCCCTACCAGACTGTGGCCCATTTTCACCCACGTGAGTTTGTATGCCGTCACGGTGAACAGAGAGAGCCAGCTCACTTGAATGGAAGTATCATTCACAAAATGGACAGAGAGCTGGATCCGTTCCGAAATAGGTGGGGTCACTCTTTCTCTGCCATCCCAGTCAGGAATCGTGGGGAGTTTCGATGTGGTGGGACTTGCAGGCGAGTAGCTTCTGCTAGGGCTGGGGACTGAGAGAGTGGGAGGCTCGGTGGTCAGAGCAGCTGTACTTGGGGCTGGGGTGAAGAGAGGCAGGCCGGGGGTTGTGGTGGGACACGACAAAAGATTCATATTCAGTTCCCTGACAGCCATCCCTCGCACTTGTTCAGGACCTTGGCACATGAAACCCCGCACGTTGAGAGATGAAGGGATATATTTGAGCCATTCCGTGACCCATTTAATACTGCAGTCACAAAACCAAGGGTTATTCCGGGCGGTGAGCTGCTTCAGGTTGGAGAGATTATCAAAGACCCCTTGAGTCAGCATTCGCAGCTGGTTGTTGGATATATCCAGCCGTTCCAGCTTCCGGAGATTTGAGAAGGCCGTCAAAGGGATGTGGTTTATCTGGTTGTCCTGCAAATACAGCCTGATCAGATGCGTACCTGGCAGATCAGGAGGAGGGCGGGAGAGTGAATTACGTACGATGGAAAATTCCTTGAGCTTGGTGAGATGGCTGAAGGTGCCCTCAGCAATGCCCTTGTTGGTCAGGAGGTTCCCATCCACAATCAGACGCTCCAAGCTCGTGAGATTCTGAAAGGCCATGTCGGATATGACAGCAATTCGATTCTCATCCACTCTCAGCTCTTGCAACTCCACAGGAAGTCCAACAGGCACACTGCTCAGGTGGTTCTTAGACAAAAACAACAACTTGAGGCTAACAGCCTCCCGGAAGGCCCCGTCCTCCACCCCCACAGTGGATATAGAGTTGTCATCCAGGTGTAGCTCTTCAAGCTTCAAGAGCTGGGCCAGAGCAGCCCGCGAAATGGTCTGAATATTGTTTTCCTGCAGATGGAGAACTCTGACATTCTTGGGAAGGTTCATGGGGAATTCATCCAGTTGGTTGCCATACAGGTAGACCGTGTGCACCGACCGTACGTTGTGCAGTTCCGCAGGAAATCCAGCATTATTAATTTGGTTGTTGTGGAGGTAGAGTACGGTTACACCCTCCGGGATCCCAAGAGGCACTGAGGTCAAGCTTCGCTCGTTACAGTAGACAAAGTTCCTGTCGCAGCGGCACACGGTAGGGCAGGCCAGGAGTTTTGACACTTGTGAGTAGAGCCCCAGGGAAATGATGAGCCAAGACTTCAAGAAAAAAGCCCCATGGCTGGGCCACTTTGTGGTCTGTAGGCCCATTTCTGAAGTACAGAAATAAAATACAATGCGGTGTGGAAAAGAAAAAGGAAAAAAAAAAAACAGATAGCAAAATCAAAATGACTGGACGGGGTCCTGTCAAAGTCTAGAACTCCAGCTGGAGGAAATGTCCTGAGGGCGTATGGTCAAATAATCCTCCTGCTGTCTCTGGTCTTATCAGCCTGCGTTGCCCTCTTTGCTGTTGTCCTCCATGTGCAAACAAATTCAACAGGGAGAACTTTCCACACAAGCAGTGGGTGATGCCAAGTTACCAGCGGTTTCGGCAAGCCCAGGCGGGCAGGCAGAACTCCCTTCTTCTTTTGCTGGTCAGGCCAGCCTTGATTAGCCCAGGAATTTCTCGCGTAAACTCAATCTGCAATCTGTTGTAGGAAAGAAAAGAAGAAACAGTCAGGTACGGTGGAAATGGAAGAAATGCCAACATGACTGTAGGTCTTCCAAAAACAATGTGCTTGGGACTAAATTTGGAGAGGTGGGGGGTTGGCCTTAGGGGGTATTTTAAGTAAGAGTAATTCAGTTGACCGGGTATAATGAATCATTAAAATATCTTATCCTGAAAAGGAAACCATCCTGTTGCCTTTCACTATCAATAATCACATTGTGGAATTTTACATCCCATTGGATACCACGTCTCTTAAATATCTATTTGCATATCCAAACAGGTTCAGTGCCATAGGCACGCTGCTGAACCCACCGGATCAGTCAGTGGTCACCACCTACAAATCCTACTGGTCACAGTCTTGTTTCAGAATGGAGACAGTGACTGAGCAACTAGTGAAACTGAGGGGGGAAATGTGAAGCCCTGTGCAGTTATACATTTCAAAAATGCAAGATGAAGACTTAAAAAAGTCATTTAAAAAGATGCATCCTTATCAAAAAGTTATTCCTAGTTCATTATATTTCCAACTCCATTTATCGTGTATCATCTTTCAGATATCCTGCTATAAAAAAGCTGTAGCTGTTGCCATTTCCTTTTAAAGTGTATTTTAAAACTTTGATACAAAAGTTTATTCATGCTTAACGGAGAACTTTAGAGAATTCTATGTAAAGAATACTGTAGAAAGGTGATCAAGATTATTCATGTTATCTGTCACCCAGAGATAATGGATCAAATCAGTTTATTTATCTCCTTTTTTTCTATGCATATACTCAACAAAATTGGAATCATCATTTTTCTTTTTGTTACTTAATGGTATGTCATGAGTACATTCCTATGCCATTAAAAAATTCATTCAAAATAAAAAAAAGATGCATCCTACGGACCGTCTGCAGTGAGGTGGTATGTACGTAATGCACAGAAGCAAGTGTGAAGGCAAAGAGACGACTTCTTTCCAGCTTCTTGCCTTCCAGCTTCTTGCCTTCCCTCCTCCTCATGTTCCTCCAAAATAGCTTACACTCAAGTCACCAAGGACAATGATCATTCTCCAGGGCATGCCACATTTCTACTTGTCCCCTCCTTTTGGACCTCCAGGTCCACATGAGATACACCATAGTGATCCTCTTTAAGATCTGCCAAGATCATGACTGTGGATACATTTTTTTCCAACAACACCTTCCCCCGTCTGTGCTTTCCTGTTTCCTGCTAAAAGAGGGACTTTTAGCAAATTTTGAAATGACAGAAGACACAGGTGAGGAAATCAAGGCGATCCACAGACAGTAATCATGCCTTCTTGTTCCAGAAACGTATTCCATCTGTTTTTAGATTAGAGAGGTAAAGAAGTTAATTGAAAGGTGCCAGATTTGATTTCCCTACAAAATAAGCGGACATGACAGGACACGGCAAGCCGCGAGTCTCTTAATTCTCACCAATACCCAGAGATTGAAACAGCTTATATCTAAAAGCACAGAGGCACTACTTGAAATTGTTCCCTTAGCTATGTTTAGAATTATAATTTAGAAAGAAAAAAATACCATTAGAAATGTTATTTAAGTGTCAAGGATATTGTAAATTTGTTTTACAATTCAAAAGATTATAAATCGTGTAAAAAAAATGCCTTTGATGACCAGAAATAGTAAAATCCATCATTTATTGTTGAGGAAACTCAAAAAGGGGGTGGTGGGGGGAGAACCGCTTTCCAGGAAAAAAACAGGGAGACGTGATATGATGCTTTATTAAAATTTAAGGATTATGTAATTTAAAAAAATATCCTTGCAAATAAATGTTTTGCCACGGAAAGGGAGTCATTTCCTCTGGAAGAAATCTCTCTATATGCTTAACGAATCATGTATACAATGAAGGGTAAGCATAGGACAAATGAGTTTAATGCCATCAGCTTGATGCTGTCCTTAGCTCAGCTTCCAAGCGATCTTGATGTTCCCTAACATTCTGCTACTCAAGCATGGTCTTCGGTCCAGCACCATGATCCTGACTTGGGAAGTGGCAGAAACAGCACCTCAGGCCCGGAATCTGCTTGTTAGCAAGAGCCTCGGTGGGCATATTAAAGTTTGGGAAGCACTGCCTCCCCTGCCCTAAACACCCCTGACATCGTATCTAATCATTCATGTTTTAATTCACTAAATGTAAAATAAAGGCAAGAGCATGTCACATGACTCTTTTGAGAAGTGTAAAGGCCTCAGGCATACTAATCACTTTTGTCCCCAAGAGACAGTCTTTCAAATTACATCTTATATGTAAATTACTTCTTTGGAGGAGCAGTGCAATGACTATATCTGTCACTTGGCCTCAAAGGGAAAATGTTTATCTGGATACAAATGCACAGTTATTTGCAATCAGAGGAGCTCACTTTTATAAAGTGTTTAAGAACAAAAAAAACCATTTGGTGCTATTAGCATTACTTTTCAGAAGAGGCAGAAAAATGAGACTTAAGAATAGAATCGAATATGTTTCTGAGTATTTCACTGTGATCTTCAAAGTGTGACAGTAGCACTCGATGAACAGAATGTCCTAAGTGAGAAAAACAGCAGCCTGAGGGTCTCTAAGTTCCTATGTAAAAAAAAATTTAGAGGCTTCTAAATTGTGTCTCCAAGCCAAGTTTTTAAGGCCTATGAAACAGAGCAATACTGGAGGATGACAGGCTTTACTCAAAGTTCATCAGCTAACAGCCTCAAGGGCATTATCATTGGGAGTTAACCACGTACTCAGGGATGGACCTAGAAACCATTATTATGCATCCAAATTGTAAATTTTCCACTTGCCTGAACTGTGTCCTCAGTAAGGAGAGAACAGGCCCCATCAACCCTCTGCCCCCGTCTTGCTCTCTTGCAGGCGTATTTTACTCATGAGTGGTTCTTTTGTAATTATGTAAGAAGATGATGTGATCCTGGAGAAAGCTCCTAATAAGATTACACGGGGCAAACTGTCACTGTTCATACACCTTAATAGAAGAAAAGGCTCATCTAGATCACAATGTGTTGATTGGCTATGACAAGTTCAATTTTGAATGAAAATAAACTCTCAGAGCTTTCTTTGAGCTGCTTGGGACTCCCACAGAATACCAGCATATAGCAGATTTGTTCTGATCCTTGGATCAACAAAAGCCTATGCCTGTCGGTCATCATACTGTATCTTTGTTCAAATTAGTAGAAGTGTAAAATTAACAAACACCTAGGCCATAATGATGTTATTTAAATTTTTAAATTTAAATTCCCTCTGTAGTTTCCGCTGTGGTTCCCACTGAACACTGAAGGCAGAGATCGCTTAGATGTTAAGCTGGAGACCACACTTACACAGAAAGCAAGATAATATAATGGTCAAAAACTCAGGCCCTGTGTTCTTATTCTACTTCTGCCACCAAGTAGCAGCAGGATCTTGGATATGTATTTAACCTTTGAAGGCTTAGTCTCCTCATCTGAAAAATGAGGATAATAATAGTTCCTAACTCCCAGCACTGTTGAGAGCATTAAATGAAATAATATTTATGAAAAGCTTATAAGGTGCCTGAATATGGCAAGAACATAATAAATATAAATTATTATTTTCTATGTAATTATTGTTAATGATATTCAAAGAGGTGAACTCCAATATGTAGAACAAGATAGAATCACCTCTGACCTCCCAAGTTCTATGACTTTCGCCTATCTCAGGGTTTCTCAACCTTAGCCCTACTGACATTTTGTGCCAGATAACTCTTCATTGTAGGGCTGCAGCGTGCATCCTAAATGTCCCCCAGCACTGCCATCTATAAGTCCCCTGGGGTAACAAAATCACTCCCGATTGAAAACGCTGACCTATACCAGTGCCTTACAAGGTTGGCATTATCACCATAATTTTCTAGAGGAAATTAAAGATAAGTTTCTAATAAGTAGAACCAAAAAAGCCTTCTTGTCATGGACACTACAAAAGCATGAAAGTGAAATATGCTTTTCATTCATTCCTTCAACCAATATTTATTGGGCACTGGAACGAGGTCACAGCCATGTGCAGAGCTGATGTGGGTTTTGGCCGCGTGGGGATTAAAGTTTAGTGGCAGAGGTGGGGAGAAATGAGCAAGCAGGGAATCAGAGCTCTGCCCTGGCCTTTGGGGTATTAGGGAAAATGCTGCCGGGGAAGGACTGCCTCTGTGAAGAGCTGATGGAAGAAAAGGCCCGCGCCAGGGAAGAGTCCAGAAGTCCTGCACACAGATCCGAGCTGCTTGTGACGCGAAGCCAGATGAAGCTCAGCTCTGCTGACAAAAGGAACGACACTGACTACACAGCCCTTTCTCCCAGCTCTTTGCTTCTTACTAGGTAGTCATGCTTCTGGAAGACAATAAACAAACCCAGGTTTCAAAATCATCAGATGTATTTCATTCATAAGGCAAAATGTTGGGAATAAAAAAAAAAAAATTGCTTTACCAGATGAACTGCAAATATTGAGAGCAGAAGCCTTTAAAAAAAATTTCTTCCTTATTTGTTTGAATACTATGTTGAATATGTTTCCTCTCCAGGAAACTAGAGATTATGAAGGATAGCTTAATGGAAGGTGCTAGGTAAAAACAGGAATTTTCATTTAAAGGAGATAACAGTTTCAAAAGCCTGAGTGTAAATCAACATGCAAAAAATGCTCTTCGGGGACAGCGAGAACCTGGCCCTGCCAGTCTCTTAAAGATGACAGTAACAGCAGCAGTTATTCCAGGCTACTTTAACTCTTTTCAGAGGAACCGAGACTCGAAGCACGTAAGTCATGCAAAAGCTTTCTGCAAAGCGTTTCTCTCCTAGTGCTGCGGACTTTTTTTTTATTTATTTATTTTTATTTTTCTAATTAATTCCAGGAGGCTGTATTCCAGGAGTGCTTAATAAACTCAGACTATAAAAATCATAGTACAGAAAATAAGAATTGTCAATAAGCACTGGCAATTGCATAATATAACGACACTATGGCAAACCCAATAAAATCTTAACGGTTGCAGAACCAGCGGAATCGTGACGAGGCAGCACAGTGCGGGAAGTGGTATAAATAAGGACGCTAAACTGAAGAGGGATTCTCCTAGCAAAGTTTCCCGGGGTCACAGCTGACTTAGAGCTTCTGAAGTTAAGGAATTCGTGCTCAAAATCGTGCACGTGCAGAATCCATCGGCCTGACTGTACTACTCTGTTACAATCTGGAAACACTAAAGCAATTTATAGATCTGAGCACATTTCCACATCCCTGAAGATAGGTTATAAATACTGTTTGCACAATAACTGGGAGAGTTCTGTAGTTAGCTGGCCAAGATGTGGGGATTAGCAAAGGAATTTTGGGAAAATTCAACACTAGTTACCCTCTAACTTGAAATCGTTTTTCTATCTCATTCACTGAACCTCAACCAAGCCCCTTGAAGTGTCTCACTAGATGAATATTTTTCTTTACCAAGACAAAGAGAGAAAGAAGGGAAGATGGAAAGAAGGAGGGAGGGAAGGAGGGGAAGAAAGAAAGGAAACACTTTATTTAAACAGTTGATAATTTCCTGGCTTCAGTCAATGTAGAATTGAAAACATTAAAATCAGACCAAAAAAAAAAAAAAAAAAGCTATCCTCTTGGCAAACAGAAAATACTCCAACACATTTAGAGAGAGTTATTCTCACATGATTTTCAGTTGGTTCAAATAACAGGGATAAGTTTAGAACAAACAACCAACATTATAAAGTCAAATGCATAAACTTTGAGGACATATTCACTACTACCACACGCCCCCGTCAATCCGCTAGGGAGCTCCCACAGATCGTCTCCTGGTCCCTTTAAAATCTTGGACTGCATGATGGTGGCCTCTTTCCACATCAGTTGCCACCTGCATGTTGGTTTATTCCAGAAGACAGAATGGCTAGCTGTCTTGATGCCTTGAAAACAATTCCTGATAGCAACTGGCTTGGCAGTTGGTTCCCAGTAGTGAAGGGAAGCTTGTAGAGCAGAATTTCAGGAGGAGAAATGAACTGAGAGTACTAATAACATATAAAATTATACGGTCCATAAAAGATGGACCTCCTCTAGCTCATATCTATATATGTCAATCCATTTCAAAGGGAGCTAATTCAATTCATTCGTAACATTCATTCATTTGCTCAAACAGATCCCGAACATCTCCTATGTCACAGAAAATAACTGATTTCTTAGATTCTTCTCTTTGGGAAGAACTTCCCCTCCATCGCTTTGTACAATGATTACCCAACCCCCAAGTCACCAGGGGATGGTGGTGAAAAACGCAGGTTTCTGGGTCCCACCCCTGCAGATTCTGGTTCGACAGGTCTGCGAAGGAGGCTGGGCTTGTGTCTTTTGTCAACTTTGCCCGGATGGGTCTGATAACCAGCCACGTTAGGGGTCCGCTCCCCATCAGGAACTGCTTTCAGGGAATTGAGACAACTGGTCCTTCTCTCTCTGGGGTCAAACAAATATGTGAGAGTTGGCTTGATGTTGCAAAAAGAGCAGGGAATTTGGATTTATTCCAAATTTAGTTTTGATCTCAACTCATCCACTCACTCACAGCATGACGAGCACCTGACTTAACCTCTCTGAGCCTCCCGTTTTTCATCTCCAAGAGGATAATCAGCTGTGCTTACGGAATTGTCGGGAAGGGTAGATATAAAGCATGTAAAGAGACTAAGAGTACCAATCAGGCACTCCATAAACGGGTGTAGGAGAGGTAGAGAAAGTGTAATGCCCAAGGGGTGGGCTCTGGAGACAGACAACCTGAACAGCTTTTCCACTTACTAGCTGTGTTACCTTGGGCACACGTAATGTCACCTCTCTGTGCCCCAGTTAACTCATGCAAAATGGAGAAAATAATAGTATTAATGTCTCATGGTTGTTGGAGGGCTGAGAAGTCACTCAGACTATTATCGAAAATGTGGAAAGCACACGCTCATTATGTTGGTCATTCCCATCATTAGCTTTAAACAATAACAAAACCTCCTGTTCCAGGAAGCATTTGTCCCCAGTTTGGTAGAGAGTTGGCTGTGTTGAATCTAACTTTCCTTCTTCACTCATTGATCATAGTTCTTTACTTTGGTGATACATAAATATATATATATATATATACGTGTGTATATATATATATATATATATATATATATACCCATCATCCATCAACCCCATCCCCCTGTGGAGACATTTATTAAGTCAGTCAGTGAACAAGTGACAAGGCTGGGTCTTGGACCCAGGCATGGGCTGCAGGACCTTGCTCCTAACCTCTGTCCTGCCTCCCTGTAAGCTCCAGGCAGACAGAGGCCGGTCTGCTTTTGCTCACCAGTAGGTATTTCCCCAAAGCCTACAGCAGCACGTGGCAAGCATTTAAGAACTGTTTGTAGAATAAATGAACGAATCAAAGGACGACCTTCAGACGATTACTTTGTTTGAAAAGGCAGTCTGTAGAAACTCTTCGACATCTTCAATCTGAGGTCCCATAAGGAATCACTGAGATAATATTTCAGAACAGCTTTCAAGGGTTTTAAGCTCCCCTAACCTATCCGGAGAGATTGAAGGATAGATACAGAGATGGATGAATAGTTCCCGAACATAAAGAAACTAGTTGACCTTCGTAAAAGGCACAGAACATGCAACTAGAAAATAATTGCAACTACTACAGCACTATACTTGTTTTACAAACTATCATCAAATTCTAGTCTCTTACTGAAATACTACTACTGAAATGGGGTCAGATGGAACCATTATTACAAACTTGGTTCGATGAGAAGTATGTCCATACCTAACAGTGCAGTTCTGCAATGCTTGTGACCTGAAATCATGTAAGTCTTTGTGGTCTATCACAAAAAAAAAAAAAATGTATTTATGCTCATATAATATTAATAGCTTCTAAATATTCACATAGATTCAATGTAACAGTTCCACTGAACTTTAATTGCTTACTGCTTTGCCATTCCACACAGTCAGAATCAACATAAAATAGGCCAGTATCTTTGAAAGTTATAAAAAAAAATAATAAAAATAAACTGATCCAAAAATATAAACATGGTCTGCTTCCTCACCGAAGTATTGTATCACATATGTAATACACATAATAAAACAGACAATCTCATGTCTCCTTCACAAGGAAAATACAGATTTCAGTTGGCAATATTGATTAGGTGTATGAAATGAAATTACACAGTGTATATTTCCAGGTGAGTTATCTGGTTTTGAGTCTGAAAAAAAAAGGAAAATTCATTGCTTAAGCCTATTTTGGTATCATAGGGATGGCTCTGAATGTAAATGGTATAAAATGTCCTCACTGAATAAATAGGTTTTTACAACTTGCCTTCTCGTCTTCAGAACACCTGTCATGCTGTGGTGTCAGGCTATGTTCAGGGGACTAATTCTGCATTGGGGGACCAAGGGGGTGTAACACAGGAAAATTATTATTTCTTATCTTTGACCCTCTTCTCTCAAGGACATCCCCCTGCCCCACCCTGCACGGAACATGACCAGATATTATGGGTTAAGATCAAATTAAGTCATTTCCAAAGCTTAAGAAAAACTCCAGATGGTATTATATCTAGTTTAGCTACACAGTACACATAAGGAATAATTCAAAGGAGAACATTTAAAATACACACAAAAGATTTTAAAAGCCATCTTTTAAAAAAATCTGTACTGGTGGTCTTTCTCATTTGAATGAATTTTAAGATATGTTCTCCAAACACAGAGGAATTTAAACATACAAATAGATCCTTTTATTGGTTTATACATAATCAGAGCTCTGCTTTCATTGAGGAATATTATAGCTTTTAAACTTTACCCCAAAGGCAAAAAGCTTGTGTTTTCTTAAGTGTATGGTGCCAATTAATTTTAACCACTTAATCCTTTGTTTTTAAAAAAAGAACTCTCACCAATAATAATAAAAAAAAAACCCTCAGGAGCAGATGATGACTTTTGACTTTTTTTATTTAAGGAAAGCATGCTATATATAGTCTGACTTAGTCCATACCAGCCAGGCACATGTGCACATAACGGCCACCAGAGGGAGGCAACACAGCTGAAAGGTGGTCCCAACAACACACACACACACACACACACACACAAACACACACACACACAGACATGGGCACTTCACATGAGAAGATTGTTCTGACTGACTTTTCATCTTTGTTTCAACCACTTGATGTTTGTCCAGAAGAAAATAAAACTCAAGCTTAAGAGAGTTCCGTGAAATTTGGGATGATAAAGAAGATTTAAGGCCTGGCACTTTGGGAGGCCGAGACCAGAGGATTGCTTAAGGCCTGTAGTTCAAGACCAGCTTGGGTAACATGGTGAGACTCTGTCTCTACAAAAAATACAAAACTCAGCTGGGCATGGTGGTGAGTACCTATAGATAGTCCCAGTTACTTGGGAGGCTGAGGCAGGAGGATCACCTGAGCCCAGGAGTTTGAAGCTGTGGTGAGTGAGCTATGATTGCACCACTGCACTCCAGCCTGGGGAGCTGAGTGAGATTCTTTCTACCTTCCCCTGTCCCCTAAAAAAAGAAGAAAAAGAGGAGGGAGATTTAAAATAGTGAGAGTGATAAGGAGAGCATCCTATGCTTGAAGTAAGATTGAGTTACTCGTTCCTTCCTAGGTACACTCCCGCACTTAAGTGAATACAGGCCCTGGTCCTTGGCAGTATTGTAAACAGTCCACAAAGTTTTATCTTAAAACTCTCCATCTCCAAAACAGGTCTGCTGTCTGAGGCAAAACACAGAAAAAGACACATGATTGGGCAACAATTTCATGCGTTGTGGTTTCCCATGGGCCTTCACTTTCTCAAAAAAATTACCTCCATGGTTCTCTGATGCTTAAAATTTTATTTATAGACCAGTTTCTTTAGATTTGTATGCTACTCTCTCCAGCGATGCACATGTTTTGGGCAGACATTCCAAATCAAGTGAAATGGATCAGACCTTCTCTTAAAGCTAGTATTTCTCAACCTTTCCTTCATCAGACAGTTGTTGACTGGCTGCTATCGTGTGTCTGATTCAGTCTGAGGGTCATGTGATGCAAAGGTGAACAAGACAAAGTCTCTCTAGTCATATAGCAATATGTTAAGAAGGTAAGATAGCAAACAAAATCAAGAGAAACTATAAATTTGAGATTCGAAGTGGTACAACTGTAAGCAGTGTCAGGAGGGAAATAAGGAAGTGTCACAGGGAATAATGAGGAGTCGCAGAGTGGGTTTAAATATGGCAGTCGTGGATGGCGCCTTGGAGAACGGGATGCCCAAAGAATGAGGCGTTGTTAAAGATGGCGAGCCAGGGTGCAGAAGGACAGCATGCCAGAGAAGACAGGGTAATATAGTGCAGGCCTAAGTAAGAACAGGCACAAAGGTACAAGGAAGAGAGAGGCCTGACCTCTTAGGAACAGAAAGACCAATGTGTCTGGGACACGTTTATGAAGAATGTGAGCAGGAGAATTCAGAAACAGGGCCAAGACTTCTATTGCCCCAGGACAGGCAAAGCCTTGCGGCTTTGTTGAGACATTGGAATTTTATTCTCAGGGCAATGGAAAGCCCGGGGGCAACAGATGGTGAGAGAAGGGGACCATCAAAGATCCTATCTGGATCTGTGCCGCAAAGAGCTGAGAGAAGTTCTCATGAAGTAATGATGAAGCAGAACAGGACATTTTATCAAGAACAAGATCTCGGAGAGGAAATGTCAGCTCCAAACTTCTCCTGTTAGAAATCTCTCTTCAAATGTCTCCTTTCAGGGAGTCTCCCAAGCACCCTCACACATTTTTTTTTTCCCAGCCATCTCAAATTCTCTTTGGAAAGAGATGAAGTATAAATAATAAATAAATAAAAGAAATACAGAGCTTTGACTAAACAAGGACTTTGATGAGAAAGTGAGGTACCCATGCTGGGTAAAGACGGCCGTGTCATTAATTAGAAGGGTCTCTCGCCTTCTATCATGAGCACTGAAGCCTGCCACCCTGCTTAGCATAATGTCCCTTCCACTGGGGAAGGCACAGGCCACCTGCTGTTCCCTGGCAAGTAAATTTGTCCTACCTATAAATTATTCTATGTGGTGAAGAAAACCACTGGCTTTTTTCTTTCTTCTGAAGCTCTGTGCATAGCCTAGCAAACCACCTCGGATAATTTGAAAAAGGGGTTGTTTAGTGACCCTAGTGATTATAAAAGTTACTAGGGTAATACAGAGTTTGACCCATTTCTTGAAGGCTGCCTGAACTGCGTCATTCCTGAGAGGCTGGGCAGCCCCACCTGTGCACAGGGGTGCCAGGTTGCTCCTCCAGCTCACCGCAGGTGGGGGCGGGCCCCCTTCGAAGGGTGCAGGAGCCACTCACACTCTGCTTCTATGAGAAACCTGCCTGCTCACAAGCTTCTAGAACAAAGTCTCCTCACAAGGGGTTGCTTGGTCTTCTGCGGGACTCACGGGTGCAAAAACTGTACGTATTTAGGGTCAGGACTTAATGAAGCAAATTTCCAGTGAAACAGCCACCTCTATTAACTACCTTTGGATGTGGCTAATCTCTGACCCTGGTGTTTTCTCAGAATGTTCTGTCTCCATAACTCTCTTGACCATTCTACAGGGAATTCAGAGGATGGGAATAATCTCAAAACTAGTGAGAGTTCCTGGAAAAGCTGGGACTGGGACTGACCATAGTACTGTCCTTAGACCCGCAGCCCATACCTCTCCTAATGGGACAAGAAACGCACAGGGTCAAGGAGATGTGACCGTCCAAAGCCTGTACTTCCCCTTCCAGGGTACATCCTGTGTACCAGGTTCCAGAATTTCCTGGTCCAAGCCTTCTCCCAAGGCCTCGGTGGACCTGTCCACTGGGTCTGCCCTCCTAAGCTTATGATGCCTCAAAGCTTGTTTAGACGGGGCATGGGACTGCAGAGCTGGGTGTGCGTGCAAAGCTCTCTGGAGTTCAGACAGAACCCCAGCGGGAAAGGAAGAGGCCGGGGACCAGTTCTCCCTTCACTGCCACTTTCTGTTCAGAACTTGGTCAAGTTTGAGAATTCTAAAGTCAAACCTACCTGGCCTTCCAGGACATTCTGAAAGGCAAATGGCTCGCAATAAGAGAACTGCACACATTTTTAAAACAATGTGTTAATAAGATCTACAGTGGGCCTCTCTCTGTATTCTCGCTCAGGGCCCGGCACATGGTTGGGCAGGCCTGCTGAGGGGGATGGCTCTTCCCGACAGCTTGAGGGGACCCGCCTCATACACAGAGCAGTTGTGCAAAGTTCCTAGTTCCTGAATAAACAGAAACCTCACAGAGGAATGTTATCTTTTAAGCATACCTTTAGGATTGGAAGAAACACAAAAACTTTAAGAAACAGTATTATTACTTTTATTCAACTCATAAATACTGCTAGAATTGCTAAATCCACAGATTAAATAAAAATCCATCCATCCTTCCCTTTATTATTTATTCAATAATCATTTGTCAGATGACCACTGCATGGCAGGTAGTGGCCTATCATGGACTGAACTGTGTCCCCACAAAATTCATACGCTGAAGCCCTAACCCCGACTCCCTCAGCCTGCGACTGCATTTGGAGACAGAGTCTTTAAGGAGGTAATTAATGTAAACTGAGTTCCTTAGGGTGGGGCCAAATCCAATCTGAGTAGTGTCCTTACAAGAAGAGGAGATTGGGACACAAGACACACACAGAGAGGACCATCATCTACAGTCCAAGGAGAGAAGTCTCAGAAGAAACCAATCCTGCTGACATTTTGACCTTGGACTCCCAGCCTCTAGGATTGTGAGAAAGCACATCTCTGTTGTTCCTTACAGGCACCCAGTCTGTGCTACTTTGTTATGGCAATCTGAGCCAAGATACATTTGAGTTCCTAATACAGTGAAAAGCATGTTAAATACCTAACACATAAGAAAGGCATGCCACAACTAATTTTAACACGAGGTGATTAAGAAATAGCCCACTTGTATCCAAATCTCACAGCAGGACTGCAAAGC
Source organism: Lepilemur ruficaudatus (assembly GCA_963574885.1). Taxonomy (NCBI): domain Eukaryota; kingdom Metazoa; phylum Chordata; class Mammalia; order Primates; family Lepilemuridae; genus Lepilemur; species Lepilemur ruficaudatus. The sequence goes on from CAUYRT010020752.1 coordinate 79,392, forward strand.
AAACTTGTTTGTCTGCTGAGGGCAAAACAGCCTTCTGGACGGCACTTTGAATCTAATTTCAGCTCTCAGGACTTCCCAAGAGCATACTCCTTCGGGGTGCTGAAAACTTTCTTTGCCCAGGTGCTGTGGTCCTACCCTCAGCAGTTCCAAGCATCCACTCCCTCTGTACTTTTCTGGCCAATGAATTATGACTTCATATCTTCAATGACAGTCCATTAACAACAATGAAAACCGCTGCTAAGTGGTTATTAAGAAAAGTAATATCGCCTGACTCTAACTGCTTTCTCAGGCTCTAAAAATCATCGATGCACTTCAATCCTTTACTGTACCCTCTGCATCAATAGCTCCCACACCTAAGTGTCCATCTGAGGAGCAAAACATCCACGGGAGAAAGATTCATGACACCCCCAGGTCACAACGGGCTCAATCCCATATTATGAAGAGTCAACATCTCTCTCACATGGTGCCCGGATGCCTAGGGCCGGAGGAAAACAGGGTCATCCTAAACACAACATATCATGCACTTAGGCAACTCAGTGAGTGCGATATTGTCCCCAAGGGGATAAATGTTGGCTCTTGGGGGAAGGAGGAAAAAAACTCAGATATGATGATGGTTTCTGGCCCTCCAAGTGTTCACAGTACATATACAGATATACAGTACAGCTGTGGTATTAAAAAATGTCATGAAGGAAGAGGATCTTCAGGAAAAAAATATCTAAACAACCTCCTATGCCTATGGGGGGAAGGATAATGAAAAAGGTTTGAGAGACACTGCCCTAGACTACCAGGCATGGAAGTCAGAATAATAACAGCTAACACGTGCAGAGTACCTTGCGAAGTGTCAGATATGCCAAGCCATGCGCTTGAGATTTGCCAACTCATTTAATCCTCAAGGTCACCTTGTGAGTTAAGTGTTATTACATTGACATTTTGTTGATGTAGAAACTGAGGCATCAAGTGTTTAAGTCACTTTCCCAAGATTATAGGTGATTGGGATATACTCGGAGATATATACATATACACATACATACATCAGAAAGTTTCCTACTTCATCATAGAAAACACTATGCTCTCAAACCCTGGGTGAAATATACTCACCCAGGACACAAGGAGTGTTAGCTGTTGCTAAGATATTCTTCCAGTGTGTTTACACACTGCTCCTGACTGTTGCACTCTATGCTTACCAAGAGGTCCAAAGTGTACGAAGTCTGTCATACTTTTTAACCGTTATTATAAAACATGAATAAATATTTTGCAAAGCAATAAAATAGAGGCACAGAAAGGAGTTACTCATTATATGGAAACTTAGTGAATGGTGTAGAAAAATTAATGAACGCACGTCAGTTAAAGTTGCTGGCAAATTGAGTGGGGAGGACGCAGAATCTTAAAAATGTTTCATCTCCACATAAGAAAGCAAACAGGAAATCAGAGTTGATATATTTAGGAGAGAAAATGATACTGATTCAATCAGTGATACGGAAATATGCAGACAAAAACCCGAGCTCAACTTCAAAAGATTGGCCAATTAATGTCCAATTTAATGGTTTTTGTGTATAAGTTATCATTAAATATTTTTATTTTCTTAATTTAACTGAAGCAACTGTCCCAATTATGTCTGATATTAGATAACTTGTACACTATATAAATTTTCAAATGCAAATCATGATTCTCTCTGCTCTAAAGCCTAAAAAATTTGTGACTTATTGAGGAAAAAAACTCAAGCAAAAGTGATGAGCTGACATAAATCATGCTCTCAATCTCTGACGATATTTGTGAGTTATCAAAAGCAAAATGTAGCTAAAAGAAAATGAAACTGGGTTCTCTAAATGGTCTTTCTTAACAACAGAAAGCGCTGTGGGGAGGTGTCGGTTTTAACTGACTCAGACAGAAAAGCTTGGGATGATATTAAAGGAAAAGATGAAAACGAGTTAGAGTCTTCCATACCCAGGCACTTCTGGCTGCCTGAATTATTTATCAGGTTCACTGCACTCAGGCCCCAAAAGGACTATGAATTCTTAGTGGCGTCTTCTCTGCAACCTGTGATGATTCTGAACCTTCTGTGTCAGAGAAACACGTGGGCACTAACCAGCAGTGACAGTCACGCCAGGCTGGGAGGGCCAATTGTCTTCCCATTTTCCTTCCTAACCCCCTATTCCACCCCTCTGCAAACACCCAGTGGGAAAGACTAATTTCTTCCCCATTTTCTAAGCCCTCTTTGAAGGTATTTCTTTAGCACTGCTCTGAACTGCAGCGATTTAGAACAATTTAGTTGATCTGCATCCTTTTATTCCTTCTACCATTAGTCCAATTTCAAAAACAATAAGAATGGAAAAAAAAATTCTCAGTTTTAAAAACAATCCTAGGCTTATTTATCTCGCTTCTGATTTCTTCTTCTTCTTTTTTTTTTTAGTGAAGTTTTGCAACTCTCTCTCAATTTCTTCACCCACAGCAATTTATGAACACAAACAAAAAAAAATGCTGCCCACATCAATCATTAATCCTTAAAGTGAATAATACTACTGCTGTGAATAATAATGTTTCCAAGACGTGGGCTAGGTGGAGAGAGGTCAAAAGAAGCCAAAGATATGATTCAAGTCCTTGGAAAATTTACGATCTAGTCAGGTAAATAAAATGAGCACATAAGAGATTACCAGGCAACATATTAATATGTGAGAAACACAAAAAAAATAGGTATAAATAAAGGAAGAGCAGGGTACGAGTTAGGAAAGCATGATTTTATCACTGAATGATCCACTAATGCAGACACATCACTTAACTTTGCTGCGTATTGTGTCCCCAGTACCCGTGAAAGGAGATGGACTCAATTATATCTAAGATCCTTTCCAATTTTAAAACAGATGACGATTTTCCAACTCACCCCATACCTCCACAAAGTAACATCACTCCACAAAAATGTTTTTAAAAAACTAGTAAGACCAGTTGGTACTGATTTAGCTAGATAGGGTGGCTTCTTGAAGTTCTTCAGTTCATCGGAATAATTTTGAAGAAAGTAACAGGCATGGACTTTCATGAAAGTAGTACGTTCCAACCCAGTCAAAATGGCACCATCAAAACATAATGAAAAGTTACTTTTTGTTACCCAGAATATGTACGATGTTATACTCTGAACTTTTCTCCATTTTTAATCTACATCTTAATTACCTGCCAAGATGTGACAAAAGAATGACGAGGGAATCCCATCATCTTAAATCAGAAGTTATTTACCTGCCCTTATCTTGTCCTCATCAGAAAGCTTCACTCAGCAATGGGCAATGAGACAGGGACATTCTTTATAGGTTACCAGTTATTCAGTCAATTCCATTATTCTAGACAACACTAGGACAGACGTCTTTTTTTTTTTTTTTGCCTTAATAATTGATACCCAGAAACTCAACTTTCCTCTTCCATATAGACACAAAGGGGCCTCTATCTCCTGTTCTCTGTAGATGCTCTATATGGTGGTGTTCTCTATAGGAGCTCATACTACATACTTTCAGGGAATTCAGAAATAAATCAGTCCAAGCTCTTGCTGGTACCTTACTTAGGAGAGAGGAAGACAAGGATGATGGCTCAATGAATAATTTCAGGCAGACAGTTATAAATGCCATCAATAGAGTTATCAACAGAATTATATCCAGGCACAAAAGACAGACCCTATTTGAATGGGAGTATTTGAAAGGCTTGGAGGGAAAGTGGCATTTGCACTTTTCACACTCCTCATCAGTTGCAAAGAAAAAAATGATATCCAAATGCCTCTATCCTTCAATAAAAAATAAATAAATGACCTTTGAACAGAAGTGATCATTATTCTGGGGTTGTGGCAGATTTCTCTGCAATACATCTTCCAAAAGGTTGTTAGTTTCATTTTTAAGTGAAATGAAGGGTCCCTACACAGAATTCACATGCATGAAAGGATAACACCATTCACTGGTGACATTCTAGCAACTTGTTTCCTAGGTAAGTTCCCAGATCCATACAGTTAACAGGGCAAAAGTCACTGATGTGAAGGTACAAGTCCTAAAGCAAAATCATGCCCACTCCTTCCATTTCACTCTTTATAATAATTGGAACTTTTGCCAAATCCTAATTCTCTGTGCTGAGCGTAGAGCTCCATTAAGCTACTTCTGGTTTGAAAACTCTGAGTTGGCTTTGAACAAACCCTGACGCAGACAAAGAGAGCACTGAATGTAATCAATCCTGATTTCTCCAATTTGTTCTTTGAGCCACAGGGTGCTTTAATGAAACTGGAAGTGCCATCTCGGCTTCCAACAGAGAAGCTGGGCAGGGAGAAGAGCCAGTGGTGTATCAGGAATAATTCCCGCAATGGCAGCTCCGTATTAGAGTAAAGGCACTATTCTAAGGTTGTTTTAACAAAATGGCTACTTCAAGAAACTGGAATAAATGTATCATCATTTGAATAGACTGCTTTGTCAGGAGGGAGCAAAGAAAATCAACTCGTTATATATTAATTTTGTGTAATATACACGTATGTGTGCATTTACAGCGTATGTGTACAAATGCATATAAATATGCATTTATAGCCACAATATATCTAGGCAGACATTTCACTGCCCTGTAGTATAAATCAGTATTTAATGAAAAATTGTATTAATGAGTTTAAATAAGGTTAAAAATCAAGTATCTATTATAAAAAGGGTCTTTTACTCAAACAGATCAATAAGCATTGTTTTTTGTAGACAACGAACTCTTCTACCTAACCCCCAGTAGCAACTATTTATAAAGCCTGGTATTCAAAACATTCCAGAGTGACTTCAAGGAAAAATCTCCCATTTCCGAGTAGTGTATGCCAGACATAGGGCAATCCTTCTACTCATTCTTATCCATCCTCATCTCTGTTACTGGTCTTATTTTACAAATGACGAAACCAAGGCCCAAGGAGCACCAGGGATTTGCTTAAGCTTGTCTGGATGGCAGGTAGCAGAGCTGGGGTTCAAACCCCAGTAATCTGACTCCAGGGTTGTGCTGTCTCCTTTGGGCTGGAAAGGTCTGCAGAGCTTTGCTCCCCAGGCCATTAAGCCACTGCAGCCTGCCATCCACCAGCTGCTAGGGCCGCCTGCTGCCTTCCATTACCCAGAGGCCTGTGGTCTCCCCCGGGAATTGGTGAGCTGGGCATAATTTTAGTCCTGGAAGTCTGGCTGTGCTCCACAACCTCTTTACCAGGATCGTGCTGTGTCATTTAAAGTTCAAAGAAGCTTGTAAGCAGCGCTGACAAAATGCCTCAACAACAGTTTATGAGCCCATGGCGAGCTCAACCTGGCCCTGATGGGTTTGGACTGCCAGTTGACTGCCTACCCAGGGCCACATTCTGTCAGTCGGTCGCTTCCACGTTGCACCTCCCTTCAATGTCATCCTACACGACCTTCAGCACTTCAGCGTCTGTCCCTGCATCCTCGCTGCCTTCCTGTGCCTTAGTCCCTCCCTGCTCATCAGCTGAGCATTCTCCTTTCTGCCGTGAAGCTTGTGCTCCTCATCCAACCTCTCTCCTGCCCTCCTGCTACTGCAGGACATGGCTTCCATTTGTATATTTTATCCCATGATTTGTTTTGAAATATAAAAGTCTTAATAAAAAGCTAAATTGATCATTTGACAAACATCTACTTAGCACATAGAACGGCTTAGACATCCTGCACAGAATGATGCATAAGCCATAGACTTCCAGGGCTCCAACCAGGTCTTCCCTGATGAAAAAGACAACCATGTCCCCACTAGTCCAAAAACGCTTTCCCGGCACTGCAAATTCACCGAGCTCCCACTCCATCTTTTTCTTTGCTTTCATGTAAATTACACTGTCTGTATTTCTTATCATCTGGCTCCTTATAATCCACACTATCTTCAAATATCTTTGAAACTACTCTCTAAGTCCACAGTATGATTTCCTAACACAAAATCTAATGGTCTCTTTCAATGTTCCTTTACCAGGATTCCTCTGTGAGGACTGATACTCCCGACCACACATTTCCTTTCTCTAAACTCACCCCTCTGTCGATTTCTCTGATGTCCTGTCAGTGTCTCCTTTTTTCTGACCACACCTGTCTTTTCTGCAGCCCCTACATGTGGATAGTCCTCATAGTTTTACCCCCAGGCACCTTCTCTCCAGTACATGAAGACATAAACGCTACCACTTTAATCCCATAAAACTGGATCTCAAATCTTTCACCCAATTATAACACATGATCAGAAATTTAGCACTGCATTTCCAAACTCATGGATATTGAGCCATACATGTATCTGGAACTTCAATCCACATCTCTCAGCCTCTTCTGATGACTTCTCCATTTTCACCAAAGGCACTGCCATCCTGTTACCCACAGTGAAGAAGAGGCCATCGCTGCCTCCTACTTCCCCTTATCCCCCGATGAATCATTAGTGAGGTCAATTCTTCCTTTGCAACATCTCTCACATGCCTCTCCTTCTTCAATATTTACTGCTACCCCTATGAATGAGGCAACATTCCACTTGCCTCAATCTCTTTGTCTTCAATCTCTTTTCTACTCACCCTCAACCACTCACAGTTGATATTCTGAAAGTATCATTGTGCCCATCACTGTCCTATTCTGTTAAAAACTTATATTTCTATTGCCTGTAACAATGATATCATTTCCATGTCTCCACAGCTGTATGTAGCCTTTTTATTCGGATCTTAGACTTAAATCTCAGCTCCAACACTTCCCAACAGTTTGGGACAATTACTTAATCTTCCTGTGACCCAGTTTCCTCACCTGGAAATACACATACATGTTTGTTAATCAAGTGATGGAGGCTGTCTGAACAGTAGAAAGAGATAAGCCCTTGGATTCCAGAGACTTGGATCTTTATCTTAGTTCTCTCACTAACTAAACGTGCAATCACTTCCTTTCTCTGGGCTTGAGTTTTAAAACCGTAACAGGAAGAAGATGGTTTTTATAATAATGTCCAAGGTCTCCTCCAACTTGAAAGTTCCATGAGTCCCAAGTATAGAGTGCCACCCGTTGGGTCCGACTAAGACGTAGCTCTATGATTTGAAGAATTTTTGCAGAACTTCTCAGAGCATCAGAATGTCACCATCAGAATCCAAGCTCTACTATGAATCCAGTGGATATAAAGTGTCAATAAGGATGTCAGAGAAGACTTGGATCCTGAATCGGCTTCCAGTATCCGGTATTACTCATGCACTGCAACCAAAAATCACTTGAAAAATCTAAGGAAGTTTAGAATTCCAGTCCAATATCTTTACTCAGTTAAGAAGCCTATTTAATTCCAGGATGAATGAAATGTAGTTCACGAAGCTCCCACTCCATCTTTCTCTTTTCTTTCTGAAAACGCTGTCTGATAGACTTGTATGTTCGAACACTTCCTCTTCCATTAATGAGCTGTGGGCAAATCATTCAGCGAATCATTTGACTTCTCTAATCCAAAGCTTCCTTACAACGTGGTTGTAAAGATTAAATGGGGCCGTGTATGCAAAGGCATTTAATAAATGACCTGAATGAAGTAAGTGCTCAATAAACAGCAATCACTATTTTCATCATTAGACTTAGGATATGTCCATGTGAAGGGACTAGACTGACATTTTGAGTGAAACAACTGAAGTGGAATAGTGACAAGTGCAGATAAGCCTTTTAAAAAGAGTTACAAATTGAGGAAGTAACTCAGTTATCAACTGCAATTATGTTTATAACTATAACTAAATAAATTTTGCTGATTTAAAAGAATGCCACCAGAATATATCGTCTCAGCAGTCCCACTCAGTATCAGTATGTAATTTTAAGCCACTATATATTTTCACATACTTCACCAACGCCTTTGCATTTCTGCAGAAGTAGAAATGACCGCACAGGAGAGAAGCAAGGTGTCTCTGCGAACAAATTGGACTATTCACAAGTTGTGTGAAGCCACTAAATATCTTAAAGTCAACTGTATTTTGTTACTTCCAGTATCAGGCTTTTAACCATGAAAATAGGATGATTTAAGAAATAAAAATAAGCTCATAGACTTTTGCTGTTTAGCTGGGAATAACAGTCATCAAAATCTAGTAGAACAAATAAAAAAAAAAACGAACTTATAATGGCACCGATATGATGTCTTTCCCCCTAAAGAAATCAACTATCTCTAAACGGCCCGTCTCATTTACTTACATATTTCTCTCCATTAATAAAAGAATATGTACCGAGTATTGTATATATAAATGTAGTTCCTGCCTAAATAGCTAATATTTCTCTTCATCTTCCTCTCCTACCCTAACACATTTTCTCTCATTTTCCAGTTCCATGAGCTACATTTTTCCTTATTATATTTTAATTGACTTTTTCATATTAAATTTTGCTTGAAAGGATGATTTGAGTTCGAAAGTACCAAAGAAGTCATACCTTTTGAGCAAAGACCTTATGTCATATTTAATTTGATCCAAACCTGGAGAGCAAACACTGGTGTTCTTTATTTTTTTCATGCCAGCACAATAAAATATAATAAAGGCATAGCTAAAAATAATAAAGAAGAAGAAATCATATCTGTCATTCAACTACCCTGATTTCACCTTGACTGTGACTATCATAAAACTCTATCATTTTTAAATGTTTGCTTGCTTTCTGAGAATCAAATCGTTAAGGCCATATGCTATCTCCCAGCTCAGCATTCTCATTACCATTTAAAGTGTGCTTAAAATCAATTGAAAGTCAACACATCACCTAGCAAGGCCCAGCTAGCATGTCCTGATCTGTGCAGTTGCGTGGTAACTGCTCACCTATGAAACATCCGAATCCTCCCAGCTACCATGGTGATAGGCAAAAAGAGTTTAAACAGTGAAAATGTTAAAAATAATAATAATAATAATTTCTTTAGAAAGATGATGAGTTCAACTACTTTTGAATTTCTACATCTGAATTTTTTTTATCTAGTTCTGTATTAGACAAATACAGAAAATAAATTCTCACCTTAAAATCCCTTTTCCACATTAAAAAAAGAAAGTTGCTTCAAAAAAAGCCTGTATTATACTCTATCTAATCTCTGGTTTGGTCCATGATTCTAAAAGGCATGAGATGACAAATAGCTAACAAATGTGCTGGAGCTTCTCAAAAAAAGAAAACAAAACTACGTGAAAAGTGTGTCCAACTGTTTTAATATTTATAGAAATGCTTGATTCATTTTAAGAGTCTCGTGACGATGAGGGTGGTGGTTACTGAACTGGCCCCACCTAAGTCCGTGAAGACAGATTCTATGTCAGTCTCCAGATCTGGAAGGGAAGATAACGCGTGAAAACAAACAACAGGGAACGTTCAGAGGGGCCTGTTTCCTGGCCCCTGGGTGAGATGCGGCCTCCTTGCCCTGTGCAGGGAGTCATTGTTTTCTGGGCACCAGGATTTTAAAAAGCTCTTCCTGGACAGTCAAAAAATGACCTGTAATTTCCTGAGAGATGCAGCCCCAAGTCTGCCTGAATAGGGTTGAAAACGAGCCCAATCGCAACTGCAGAAATCTCAAAGACCTCCAAACCTGCCCCAGGAGACTTGCGCAGCTCAACTCCAAGCAACAGACCAAGAAACACAATCACTTCTTGCCAGGCAACTGAAGCCTTCCAAATCTTCTTCACGGAACCAAGGAAATGTATATGTGAAGATAAGAAAACACAGCAAACCAGAAATGGCCTAGTTTTCCCACTAGGCCTGTTACTTGATACTGAAAACTTAGTCTCCTATAGAAATAGCTGTGGGTTTTACTCCCAGGCTTTCCTGTATTAGGACTTCAAAGAAAATTTTGAATATTAATCCTATTGATGCCCTTTGAACACGGTAGGCACTTATACCTTGGATAAAAGCAGGACATTCATTTCTAAGCTCTTTTCACATAGACTTCAAAAGGTTCTTTCTTGCATATATCTTTGAAAGGAATCCGTGATTTCTCATAGCTGTGTGCATATACCCATACATAATAAACAAGCATACAACCATGGCTGAAATGTATGTGTACCAGCTACCTTCTCAATGTTAAGCACCTTGTAAGGCACTTTTTAACAACTTATTACTAATCCATTTTTCGTATTTTTTTAAACTAAAGAAAAGTAAAATAATTGGCTTAAGTTCACACAGATTGTAAACATCAGCAATTGATCCTAGGTTTATGCAACTCTCAAAACCCTAACTTATAACACACATTTTCTATTAGCTAATTACTGTGGGGGTGTATGGAGCTACAGCTGAACCCTTGAACAACACAGATTTTCAATGTGCAGGTCCACTTACACGTGGAATTTTTTCAATAGAAGTCACACCAAGTGTGCCTGCCTCTCCTGCCCCGCCCCCCGCACCTCCTCTACCTCTTCTGCCTCTGCCACCCCTGGGACAGCAAGACCAAGCCTTCCTCTTCCTCCTCCTCCTCCTCAGCCTACTCAACATGAAGATGAGGATGAAGACCTTTATGATGATCCATGTGCACTTAATAAATAGTAAAAGTATTTTCTCTTCCTTATGATTTTCTTAATAACATGTTCTTTTCTCTAGCTTACTTTATTGTAACAACACAGTATATATAACATACAAAATATGTGTTAATTGGCTATTTGTGTATTGTGTATTGTGATTTGTGTAATCAGTAAGTCTTCCAGTCAATGGCAGGCTACTATAATAGCAGTTAAGTTTTAGGGAAGTCAGAACTCACATGTGGATTTTCAACTGCTCAGGGAGTTCACACCACTAACCCCAGCATTGTTCAAGAGTCAACTGTATTAAACTGTGATTCTTATCAGGATGATAGGAAAAATGAACAGGAGAAGGATTTAGATTCAGAAATACCAAAAGATCATCATATATGTTTCTCAACTGAAAATGAGTGAGAGCAGGACAATTCTAAAGGCCCTATTTCTTTCAGGGCTCAGGGAGAAAGTTCCAAAATGTTTACTGAGCACCTACTGAGGTAAGAGAAAATTAGGGTGTGTGGTGAAGGGCCACGTGGGTGTAATTTTAAATAGCCATAGTCAAGCTAAGCCTCACCCAGCACGAGAGAGCTGAGATTTGGAGGCACGAGGGAACAGCCTTTTGATTGAATCCAAATTTTACAGGACAAACCTTTTTAATAAAGGGATGCCTTCTGTGAAGTTTAGATTTGGTCGAGGGGGCGCATTTGGGGGTCTGGAGGGCCACATGTGGCCTTGAGGCCGTAGGTTCCCCACCCCTGGCTGTGAGCTGTTCAGTGAAGCTCTGCCCACTGGCACAAAACCATACTCAAGACACACGCACACATGTTCCGCACACAACCCAAATCCCAGACTGTCCCAGCTTTGGTGGTCAAGGCCTATGCATTTTTCCTCCTCTCCCTTCATTGAGAGCAAACTTGAAGTACAGGTAGGACCCGAGCAAGACCCTTGCACCCAGCTATGGTCATTCCATCATGGTCTGCTTGTCCAATATCCTGGCAAGAGTTGCTTCCTTTTAGACTTTTTAACTTTCCTTAGGGCCAAGGCCTTGCCTCTTAAACTGCATAGGGTATGTCTGCAGAATTTCTTTTCCTGTTATTCCTCTGGCCCTTACCTTACATCACATGGTTTAGTCCATCTTACCTCTTCTTCTTCTTTTTTTTTTTTTAATAGATATGGTCTCATTCTGTTGCCCCAGGCAGGAGTGGTTTGGCCCAATCATAGCTCACTGTCACCTCAAACTCCCGGCCTCAAGTGATATTCCCAACTTAGCTTCCTGAGTAGCTGGGACAACAGATGTGCACCACCACACCTGGCAAAGATTTTGTATTTCCTTGTAGAGACAGGGTCTCACTATGTTGTCCAGGATGGTCATGAACTCCTAGCCTCAAGAGATCCTCCATCTTCAGCCTCCCAAAGTGCTGGGATTACAGGTGTGAGCCACTGCACCGCGCCTCGCCTCTTCTTTCCACAGACACCTTTCCTAGGCCAATTATGGTTCTAAGTTAGCAGCCAATATGCCCCATTTTAAGGGCTCATTAGTATTAGGAGACCCTAATCAACACACATTATTATAAATGCATTCTTATTTGCAGAAAAGCCCTCGGGATCCAAAGGAAGAAAGCTATGCTGAAGGGTGACAGCAGTGGGGGCTGGTGACTGGGGCAGGGCACCCAGCCACCCTGTCTCCGAGCACAGCGTGGCAGCACAGGCTCCGCCCACCCAGCCGAGGCATCATGTTCTCAATCACAGGAGGCGGCTTATCTTAGCGGTGTCAAGACAGAGCCTAGACCTTTTTTCACATGGCTGATGAATCAACTGGCTCTACCAACTTCAGTTTGAATTTTCTGTTGGAACTGGATGGAGGAACTTAAGTCTAGAGTCAGTTGATTAAAATGTTCAGAAGACCACAATTCAAGTGGACTTAAAATCTCATTACTATTGAAAGTACAAATTTTAGCTTAGGTAAGAATTAATTATGCTCATTCACTGACCGTCAGAAGTTTTGTTACTTATTTGTTTAAGACTGTTTAAATAATAATATTTAAATAGTATACATTCAATGTATGTTTATTATTATCAAATAATACTTGTTTTTAGTAAATTTGAAAAGAAATTATAAACAAATACTTGGTCCTGAATATTCTAAATAAGCAGACCAATGATGGGACCCACAATGTATAAGGACACTAGGAATTTTAAAGATGCAATTTTAAAGAATGAGATGCTAAGTACCTTTAATGCTCAGAGCCAGATGCAAAACTTTTTCAATTAAAGGATAAGAAACACTCAGGTAATTACCAGTCATGTAAACATTGCTAAACAATCAAAAGAAATATTTAAGGGCTGGCAATGAGGTAAAGAGTCCAGAATTTATAAAACATTATTCATTGGTTCCTAATAAACTATGAATACCCAAAAATAACCCTTAGTCTTATCATCAAAAAGTACAGGACAGTTAACATTTTACAGGAACTTACTTATTTTGGCTCAGTATGTTTTCAATCTAATCGAACCAACAGGGTTTTGACTGTATTTAAGGAGGAACCGTAGGAAAGGTATGCCAAGCCTTAAATTAACCTACTGGCCAAGCAGCCAGAAGATGAATTCTGAGAACAAAAAAAGAGTTTGAACAGTATGTGTAAGAAGTAGCAGTTAACTTCATGGAATGTCAAAACTAATGCAGAACCGGCACATACACATCTTAGAAAAATCTAAAAGTTTTAGGAAAAGTCTAAAAACTCATTGATTACCCATTTGTAAGGCAGTTATGCCCCCAAAATATTAAAAGTTAATCTATCAATATTATAGAGGCATCTAGTAAAATGTCATTTTTTTTCTTCTGCAGTTAACCTATATTTTCTTAAAGAAACATATTATAGTGTAACACTCTGGCAATGACTGGGCCAAAGAAGAAGAGAAAATGTTACCCATATCCAGATGTGAATTGACACTTAATATATGGTAGAATGAAGATGTATTTTCTTCATTTTCACCAATACACTGATTTGAAAATATTATGTAAACTCTTTCTGAAATTTGAAAATATTATGAAATGACTACAAAGAAAGGCCTGTGCTCATGGAACACACAATCAATGTAGTATGTTCTCCACCCCTGAATCCCCCCAAACACTCTGCATGTATCCTGCATGGACAGGCACAGAATGTATGTGGCTCCAGTTTTTATTAATTGAACAAGTAATACCAATACTTCTTGGCACATGGCAGACCCTATTTATTCTTAGAGGTGATACATTCTTATCATCAAACAGAACGTTCTATCAGTTGTAGCCCCTGATAAAGAAGGAAAGGAGGGTGAGGGTTTCCATGTACTGTATGTCCCACAATTTGCAGCCCAATTATTACCAGATGGGGAAAGAAACGAGGATGTGATTATTGGGATGTGATGAGCAGAAACAGGAGGGTCATTTCCTTCCTTTTCTATTTCCTATCATCACAACAAGAAAGCCATCTTTATTCTATCACTTGTTTTTTAAAACAACCTTACATAAGAATTTTGTATTCTTGGTGTCACATCTATTTTAATGACCTATTTCAGGCAGGGTGAAATCAACTAGTCTGCAAAGAAATACTTAAGGTGACACTTTTAAAATCAATTTGTAATTTACTTTGTTATTTTCAATTTAGTGGAGTGAGTTATTTATTTCTTGACTGTTTATGTGTTTAAAACAATAAGATAAATGCATGTTAAAATTATATTGCATTCTATGTAAGCATAATATCTCTTTATTCCTCACATCCATAAGAGCCAGGGCTTAGCTCATGAAATATTTATTAAGCAATAAAAATGCTATACAGTCACCAGACAAAACTCCACCTCATTTATAAATTAGGAAGCCATGTACACCTGTCACTCAATAAATCAAGAGCAATTAAGAAGAAACATTTGGTTGCCTGCTACCGTGGATATATGACGATTTGTTTTATTCTCAACTATTTTATGTACTAATTAGCAAAAACAATTTGACGGCTATTTTGTAGTCCTGAGGGGGTGAGATTCCTGGATCACCTAGGCACTCAGGTAAGTTACATTTCAAGTGCTTAATAAGAACATGCTCTGTAACTTCTGCGAGCAAGAGGCTCAGGTATAGTCCCTGCCTGTCCATCTTCAGATCTTCAGAGGCCAAACCTTCTTCCACTGCAGACTTTCTAATAGGGAGAAGGCGTTTCCGTCGGACAATGCACTTCAAATATACCTCCACTGGAAAAGGCCAAGGTGTGCCCTCAGCTTCTGTGAAATGAATGGATGTCACCAACATCAAGTCACCACGAATGTGTGATTTCATTCAGTTTTTCTACAGTGGTTTTGTATCTACCCAATCCTCAGTGACTCTAAGGGTCTATACCTGAGAAAACGGAAACCGAACTGTAGCTGGCTTGGAAAAGCACCGTGTTGCTACCTCCTGGCTTTCGTCTTACAGTATTTTAAATATTAGTCGTTGACAAATGGACTATTTCATCTCAAAAATTTATTCTTACGAACAATGTTTTCCTTTTCCAAAAATTGTATTTACTTTTCAATGATCTAGATGTCCTAGAATTCCTTTCAAAGAGTTTTGCAATAAACATCACACCACCCTTCAAAGTCAAGGGTAAGAGGCGTTAAAGTAGCTTGTTCTCCCGAAAAGGAGAAAGAACACAAATGATTCAGTGACTCAGTGACTTGCTCAAGGCAACTCAACAACTCAGAGGAAACAGTGACTAGAAGCCTGACTCAGTGTACATGTGACTGGGCATATCCCAAGCACACATTTCAATGAGGAAAGAGTGGCAATTCTTGAAACACTTACTGTTAACATATGCCTCTTCGTGTGTGATGCTGCCTTAGCAATACAGAGACCTACACCATTTTTAATTGACCATACTCACAAAGAGAAAAGGGAAATGTTTATCAATGCACTTCACCTATCAACTAGATGAATAAGCAGACATTTGGGATTCATTTTCCAAGGTTGAAACCCTATGTTCAGAAGAAAGAACAGAAAGGACGAGGCCTGACAGCTACAGCTACGTACACTGTAAACAAGGAGAGGCAACATCACAGCACAGCACAGGAGTTAAGAGGGAGGGAATTAGTCCAGAGCCTAACTACCCAGCTTCTGCCATATAGCTAGCACAGTGCTTCTCAATGGGGACAGCTTTGCCTCCCCGCTCTTACCCCAAGGAACTTTGGCAATGCTGAAGATATTTTTGATAGTCACGACTGGAGATGCTACTGGCATTTGGTGGGTAGAGACCATAGATGCTGCTAAATCTCATACAATACACAGCACAGCCTCCCACGACAAAGAGCTCAAAAGGTCACTAGCAAGGATTATAGTTAAGAAAATTGGAACTAGTGAAAGAAGCTTGAACCAATTATAGAATTTCTGGAAGCCCAAGTCGCCTCATCAGTATGATACTGTTAATAACACAACAATACCTACCTAGAAGGGTAGAAGAGATAATTCCGGCAAAGCACGTCATGCAGTTACTGGCATGCTTATTGAATTGCAAGTATTTTTATTATTTTTATTAATAATAATGCCCATGTGTCTTTCACTTAACAACACATGAGGAGTGGAAAGGAAACTATAAAATGCCATAAAAACAAGCACTCATTTTAAGTTTACGATGGTATTAAAAAAATAAAATTCGCTACTTGAATAGTCATTCTTGGTTCATTCTAAAATATTTTAACCTATTCCCATCACCACCAATAAGAAAGGAAGCTGAAATAGAAGCAGTGCCCCAGAGCACTCCCTCATCATTCACCATGCCAGAGTTCCAGGTATCTTACAAAATGGGAGATTAAATAGAGCATTGTGGGTAGTGTTTAATCAGGAGACACTTACGCTAAAAGAGGATGTTAAAAATTAGCATGCTAATATCATCTTTCAAATATGAGCTCTCATTCCAAGGATAGTTTTTAATTTAAAGTCTAATGAGTTTTGATTTTGTTCTTTTGAGCTGTTGACTGTGACCACATCTAAGGAGGCCCCTTTTGCCTGTGAGTGCTGAACCCGTGGGGTAGGGTTTGAGTAACACCAAAGTGTTCGCTTGGAAGGAAAAAAATAACTCCACGGTCAAGTCCTTTAATTTGTTGACATAGTTCAAACTTGAAGAACAAGTTTCAGTTAAAACGCCCTAAGAATTGAATATGTTTCTTCTGCGTTAGGTGGTGAAGACGGCCAGAAACCACAAGATTATACATCAGATGCGCAAACAAAACAAATCGGGAAAATCTCAGACAGCTGAAGTAGCTCTTACGCAGGAATTCTTTGGAACTACTGGCACGTTGGTGTCTGCTGTCGGTGCCAATTACAGTGACTGAGATGAGTTCTGCTTTTCTTTTTTTTTTTTTGTCATTCCTTAGCCAGCTACAAACTGGATGACAAAGCAGTTTCAAGGCTAAAATCTACTCGTGCCCACTTCCTGAACCGCTAAAAGAATGTGTGTGTGTGTGTGTGTGTGAATGTGTGTGTGTGCTTTTCCAAGTACCATTTTGAAAACAAAGTAAAACTTTGTTTCCTCATTTGATGGTAAAATGGGCAATTATAATACAACAACTTTGTCTGAAATATAGCCAAGGGCCAAATATCAAGTTAGATGTAAGTTATACAGAACAGTGTAGATTTCTCTCTGGTCAAACTGGAGAATACTGACCCGTAAAGGAAAACCAGCTCCACCTAAGCTCCATGAGAACCGGCTTATCTTCCTGTGTCAACCTGTTAGATGTGAACATCTTTCTTCTGACTTTGAGAAATATCATGGCCCCAGTATACAAATCACCAGATCATTAGTGAATTGATTCTATGTCTACCATGCCCCTGAGAATTTGCCTGACTGGTATTCTGGTATTAAAACTTTAATTGCTTAAAAAGAAAGCTAAACAAAGACCAAAGACTATTTTTACCAGTTTTTCCCTTTTGCGATATGTATGTACGTGTCAGCAGGCATCTGCCACTGCATAGGAAGTGATTCTCTCCTGAACCCAAGCAGGGCTGCCCTGCAGACAGAGAAGCAGGCAAGGAGGCCCAGAGAAGAAAGTCTGTCCTCTGTGGCTCTGGAGGGCACACCGTCATGTCCTGAAAGACAGGAAGGAGAGGAAGAACTACAGAATGTCTATGGAAAAACCTCAAAGTCTGACTGTATCAAGTCACCCCAATTCGGGACTCAATGTCGACTGCTTTACAGAAATAGAGAATTAATACACAGCTCGGGAAAGGACTTTCCCAGCTTTGATGGGCCCCCACGTTTTTCTCATTTACACCTTTCAGCACTTTTTTCGTGTCATTCTTTTGCTAATTATTTAAACAAGGAAATAAGTGCAATGTCCTGAGTCAATATTATGCAGCCTGGTACGTGCACATTCCATTCAGAAAATTCAAAAAAGGCATTTCGTAGTCCTGTGCAAATATTAATCAATTTGCTCACTTTGCCAGGCAAGTAGCTAAGGAGCCCTCGTTCACCAACGCTTAAACAGAGAAGTTAAGACAACAGAGCAATTTAATTGTAGAGTCTTCCTGAGCCTGCAAGCTCACTGGTGAGAGAGTGTGGGAGCCCATATTCCCTGAGGGATAAGTGAATTAAGTCCTATTGTAGGGACAAAGACAGTCCACTGCACCACAGAAGCCAATCAATATCAAAACTGCTAATGCCAATCACCATGTGTTCTTTTCTCTTTTAAGAGATGGGGTCTCACCATGTTGCCCCGGCTGGCCTCACACTGCTGGGCTCAAGCAATCCCCTGCCTCAGCCTCCCAAGTAGCTGGGACTATAGGCGTGCCTGGATGCCACTTATTCTTACAACATCCAGTACTGTCAGATTCTGATTAGCTTAAGAAAGGCCCATTTTCTCTTCCTTCTGCCTGATTTTCAGGAGGTTCCTGCTTTTGTTCTCTCAAGCGTTTGGCAATCAACATGCAGCAAGCCATGTTATACAAAGCAAGTTATATCTCCTTTGCATGATGCCTTGAAGGAATACCCTTTAAGCAGGCCAGGAGCTCTGATCCTGACTTCATCCTGTAGGATCCTGGGATGTGCTAGGAGCATCTCTCAATATCATCTGTTGCCTGATTCTGGGAGTATTTGGGGCTTCAAGTAAATGTTACCGAAACAGGAGTGTTCTGCTCCTAAAATTCATTGCTTTAACCCACATTTGAATTCTGTTCATGGGACAATCAGTTGCTCACTGGATTAACCCCCTGACAGCTACAACTAGGGGAAATCTGGCCACTTCAGCTTACCAGCACCAAGGCTTTTGAAGGCTATAAGAGTGTTTCTTTAATTTCCGATTTAACAAAATCAATGAACTTTACATATTCTTTTTCATTGCCTGTGCTCTTTAAGAATTATGACCTAGTATAAAAAAGGAAAGTGATCATTATAAATAAATAAATGACCCTTAAGTATTTACTATTAGAAGTATTGGGAGAGACAGTCTAACCTTCAGAGTTGATCCCTGCCAGTAATTTTCAGCATCGTACAGAGATTATCTTTCAATGATTTTCTGCACATAGTTCGTAGAGCCTAACCCTTCACAAGGACAGTTTCATTGCTCATAAGGGAATTTTCCCTAGGTTCTTTTATTTCAGATGGCTTTCTATTTTAGATAAGGGCAGGAAGGGGAGAGTGGAAAGAGGTAGCTTAGCTTTAACCTCCAGAGTTTTGCAATGAAATGATGGGGCAGAAAATTATAGAGATGCGTAGTTAAACTTAAAATATATCAAACATACACAGAACCCCGTAAAATGATGTCCTTTTTCACAGCCACTACTTAATGGCTCTCAAAATTAGGTGCTCTCATCCTGGTTAATAATAAAAACATCTAGGCTTTATTGAGCACTTATAATCTCTGCAAGGACCATGTAAGACAGGACTAATTATTATTTCCGTTGTATGTATTAAAATAATGATCGCAACAATGACAAAAGCTACGATTTATCGAATGTCTAACTACATGCCAGGCACCTTACTTAAAATGTCTTCATTCCAGTTACTCCCATTACATAGATGAAGAAACTGATCCCACAGAGGATAAGTAACATAATTCAAATCTGTGCTAATAAATGCTAGGATTTAAACCCAAACTGACCTGATTCTAGACTTCTTATCTACTTCAGTGCACTGTCTCAAACAAACACTAAGTACAAATACAAATCAATGACTGGGGTTGAAAATGATCTCTGAGAGTTACTGAGCTAATAATTTCTACCTCTTTCTTAGGTCCTCCATTCACGCTTTCTGTCATTTTCATAAACGTTCCTAAATTGAAACAAACCACAACTCCATCTCGCATGCACGAACACACACACGCATCATATGATCATGAAGCCATATTTCATATGCATCAAAATGATGCTCATACGGCTATGGAACAAAATTATATCAATACTCCATTTGTTTTGCCTTACCACCAATCCGCAGGGCCTAAGAGCAGGAACTGCATATTTATGTAACCCCATACATCACACAGGGTAGAGAGTGGTAGTTATTATTAAGTAAGCATTTCCCATTTTTAGAGGTACTGTTCCGTGCCCCTCACTGTATGGAAAGATACAAGCTAACACCAAAGCACATCGATGTTCACAAGTGCAGCTGTCAACCACAGCCGAACTTCACCCCTTCCAAGGCCTTGACCCAACCTGAAATCAGATGACACAGAATCACATATGTCATACCTCCTGTGAGTGGGACAATATTCTTAATAATAAACAACACTGCAAAATGACCCTAAATATTACACCATATTTTACTCAAATGAAATGTGGGAAAAGAATTTTTGGGCACCATTCTCCTAAGTTCCACAAATAAAAACACATTTTTCCTGAATAAAACTAAATCATTTCATTATTCAAAATCCATTTCTATAAATGTAAAATAACTGATACAGCAAAACAAATTTGTGAGAATGTATGTCATGTCACCACTTTATAGGGAGAATTAAACCTTTTATTCCAGAAGAAAATGGGGGTCTTCCTCCTAGACCGAATACTAAACACTAACTTTATTGTCCTGTGACTATGAATGCCCACGAAGACTCAGGCTGCGTACCTAAGCAAAGGGAACAACCTCCATATTGTTTCAAGAAGTGGCGACGTGGTAGAGTTTTCGAGACTGTTTGAACTAGGACTCAGTGGTACCATCAAACTATGGTTTTCCTTTTTCTAACCACTAACTACAGAGGCCAGTCTTCTCTGGGGTAACTGGCATCCTGCCAGGAGCCACGTGAAGCCACAGCTTGTCATTCAGAGCACTGCTTGCTCTGTTCTAGAATCTGGAATACCCAAGGACTGCTGCTGCCCTAGACCATCCCCAAACAAACGGGACGCGAATTTGCATAAGCCTCATTTCTGTTTTATTCACCCTCTGCCCAAATCGAGATCAGGATGTTTTAATATCATCCCACTGTGGGAAGTCATACACATTTAAAGGGCATTCATAGTCAACAATGAGAAGGTATGGGTTCCAGAGTTGAGTTTATACTTGAAATTAAAAGCTGAAATGAGAGAGCGCCTGTTGCAAGACAGAGAACAAGGAAAGCAAAAAGGCCAGCTAATATATAAACACGGAAAAAACTCAAATCATAACTACAGACTTCTATTGCTACGGATTAGCTAGAAAGCCACTATGTGGGGAGTGCCTGTGATGTACACCAGGCACTTTGCTTGCATTTCCACATTTAACGTTTAAAAAGACCTAGGAAGTAAAGGCTTTCTTCTTTTTACTCCCTAAGACACAAGTACAAACCCAGAGGAAAAAGAAAGTCCAAAGGCAGGCGTTTTTTCTCAATGTTAAACATCCTCTAAAGAACAGAAGCAAGATTCAAACACAGTAGTGTCTGACTCTAAACCCATTTCCTTTACGCACCAGCCCACATGACTTGCCTTCTGCTGGCTGATTGTTTTCTAATGTTAGCTCTTCACATAGCAGGAATGTGTCCTCATAAATACAAATAAAAACTTCAGCAATTCACTAAGCTTTGGGTGTTTTCTTCTCTTTGAATATTTAAACAGACTAAGACAAACTGTTTAAACTAAATTCTATTAAGGTTTATGAACCAGATTTTTAGGTACATGTGAATGTTATTTTCCAAGAATAAATTGGGCCAATATCATAAGGGGCACACACACACGTATGTGAACACATATTTCTTTTGCAAATATAATCCCATTAGAAGGGAAAATAAAATCACCTCTGAGAACTCTGCAGAAATCCTGCAATACCAACAGTGCATTCTCTGGCTCATTAATTCTGGCCTAAATTTGCTACTGTCAAGCAAATCAGGCACACTGTCCAGCAGACACCCACCTGCTATTAGGCTGAATGTGCCTGGCATCTTGACATTCTATTGATTCCAATTCAAAGCTCATGTAAAAAAAAAAAAAAGAAAAAAAAAAGCAGCTCAGAGTCCAAAAGGAATTTCAGCCACAAATACTTTGGGAGAAATCCAAACAACTAATAACAGAAAGAAAAACAAGATGCAAATCTCAGTGACAAAATTGAGTCAACCTAAACCAGACCGGTGACTGTTCAAGGACAAATCTACAAATGACCCAGGCATCCCTTTTTGATAACCACTTATTTTAGGAAATCCCAATACCCTATGCATGGAATGTTCATCCCCCTCCCAATCTGGTGTTTCGGTAGATACATTCACAAAGTATGCACTGTGATTCCAGTGGTACTGCTTTTAAAGAGAACTCCGCCATTTTTGCCCTTTAAAACCTTCATGCAAATCCAGTAAAAAGTTGCCATCCCATAAATACAGTCCTGATAATGGCAAAGGATTCTAGTTATTGTACAGCTAAAATGAACCAGAAACTATGTAAAGTGCTTAAGAATATCACATCCTTTGATCTTCATAACAACCCTATAAACTAAGAGTTTTATTTCCATTTTACAGAAAAGGAAAATTGGGTTTCTGAGAGGTAAATCGATTTGCTCCAAGTTGCAGAAAAATGAGACACCAGGGAAGGGAGGGCATCAGGATTCACTTATAAATTTTGTGACACTTCCCGGCACTCTGCCTTCCTCCCCCCAAATAACCTACGCCTAAATGGAATGGGTGTATGTCCAGCTTCCAAATCCTGGCTAGGTGTCTTTGGTAGCAGCTGCGTGTCACAGTCCACTCTGTATATAAACAAGCTGGCTCTGGAGGGTTCTTTAAAGCCAGATAAATTCCGCTGGTCTTTATTTTAGCCAAGAGAAGACACACATTTCAAAATAAAAATAAATATATAAAAAGGAAGGAGAAGGAGAAACCTGTTATCCCACCAAGCAGCATGGGTTGCAGCTGGCCCGGTTCCTCCCCTCCAATTTCCCTGCTCCCACCAGCCCACTGCATAGCTCCCACTGACTTCAAAGACAGCTCCTGGGGGGAGGAGGAACAATGGGGTCCAGCAGGGCCTGCAGAAAGGAGGACCTTCTCCACAGGGGAGGGAGGGAGATGAGCAGAGAGTCACTGTAGACGCCAGTCATATCCAGACAAGAACTCAAAGTGTTTTCCTAAAGCTGATTTCTATCTGGGATGCTGGGGCGGATGAGAAGACACGAGGTTCTAACGCGGAGAGATGGATTTCTGCTGCTCAGACATTTCCCAGGTTTGCAAAACAGTTCCAGGTTTGGGAGTGCCAGTCTGGGTTTGAACAGCAGGGACAACCATCCAAGTGTCAATTAGACTCCATTTTAACCCTTCCCCTGACAAGGCAGAAGTATGTTATGCTCAAATAAAGCTGCCTGTAACTTTGCACATTACCTTATTAGAATTCAGAGCCATCCTCGTTTTGTAAAAGAATGCCTCTGGATAAGCTGCATAAAGTAAATATATGAAATAAACCAGAAAGTTCCTTAAAATAGGTTTGTGACATTCCTTGACCTCCATTTCTCCCCACACTGGTAAGGTGTCTATTTTCTCTGCCTGGACGTCAGGAGATGCCTCCTTCCTCCGCTCTGCCTCTGATTTACAAGCTGACTTCTTCTAGACAGCCACTTAGCCCTCCATTCTCGGTTTATCATCCGTCCATCGGTTATCATTGTTACTGCCGCCATTATTATTCAAAATGATTATAGACTTATAAAGATGTTCCCTTCTGATAATAATGTTTGCAATATGCTTTTTACACTGCCTAGTTAATACAGCGAGCCCAGTGATTTTTGTTCTGGCACAAGTCACAAAACAAGCTGCTGCAGTGGAATGTTTAGCAGCTTTCTGAACGGTTACACGTAGAACTGGGGCAAAAAACAGGTGCCAATGTATTTTTTAAAACAACAAACTGGGTTTTCTTTTTGTGCACAGATGTCACCCAAAAGGTGGCACTGGATGCAAGCAACATTAAACACGTCTGGCCCTTTCCTGCTCCACTCCCAGTTTGACAAACTGTCTAAGGATAGTGATGGTCATTTGC
The DNA here is from genome assembly GCA_963574885.1 of Lepilemur ruficaudatus. NCBI lineage: Eukaryota > Metazoa > Chordata > Mammalia > Primates > Lepilemuridae > Lepilemur > Lepilemur ruficaudatus. The sequence goes on from CAUYRT010020752.1 coordinate 103,205, forward strand.
TGAATAAAGGCCAAAGTTTGGCCTCAACCTTTTTTCACTCAAGTCCTACTGACAGCAAAAATAAAAGTTAAACACACACTGAAGCTAGGATATGGTCCCCGGAGGCTAATAAACACACTAAAAGAGAGTATACTGCCTAGAAAGCAGAATACTGAAAGGGAGCACGGCTGCATGGAATTATTTAATAATAAAAATCCATGCATCTCCTTTTAGAAACAGTAGCAGTGAGCCTGTGACTAGAATTCTCCTCTCGGAGCATGTGCTCAACTTTAATGTCAACAGGAATTTTGTAACAGCGCTGCGGGGGGGGGGGGAATGGGTTTATATGTCATCTGAAACACTTTCTCCCCTCCATGTTTATATATAATGACAAAATATAACAATACCAATTCAGCTATGTAGCTTTCTAGTCGAACAGAAAAAGGAGCCACCAGAGTCATAAGATTCGAAAGCCTTTATAATTATTTCAACGGGGTCACCCACAGTGGAATTCCACGGGCCTCAGATTCACCAACCCAAATGAAAAATGCAAGTGGCAATGCGTTACAAATCGCTCTTCTTCTCTCTCTCTCTCTCTCTTTTTTTTTTTTTTTTGAATTTCCATTTTATTTTTAACAATAGCTTCACAGTTAGCTGACAAATGTCCTGAACTATATTTGGAAGAATAACAGTATTTAAGATCAGGAGCACACACGGGCAGAGCCGGCTTTCCACTTTTTCTAAATAGAAATACAAAACATGTGCGTGTTGTGTGAATTTCACGTCAGGGATTTGAGTCTGCCGGCAGAATTTCTGCTCCCCTCTGATGGCCGTATGCCGGCGCTCCGGCAGGCACATTTGGAATACTTTCAGGGTGTGTCTACAGTGCCTTTTCTCCAATGCAATAAAGTATTTCCACCGTCAAGCAAGCAATTAGCTGTAATATGAAGAGCTGCAAATCTGAAATGAATCTGAAAACAGGACAAATAGCTTGTTAACCTACCCCCAAAAGATACAATCCATTTGTACCACTATCGCATTTGGAATTAGATTTTCAGGGACTGAAAAACACTGTCTCTGGCTTTCCTTAAAAGAATGCTGGAGGCAGCAATATGCTGATTATTGTTCAAAAGAGGGGAAAAAAACGTGTTGAAAGCTTTTAATAACATGTAAAGTTCCCAGTTTGCAAGCACCAAACACAAAACAATGGTAATGTTTTAGCACTTTATAAATGTAAGCCACACTGTCTGCTGTTTGGAGACAGCAAATACTTTTGGACAAATTATAACGTCTCTGCCTCTACGCCTAAATAGAGGAAAACAGTCGAATACTTTAAGGCATCGGAAGATAACCATGGTGATGGGAATGCGCAGCTCTCGTCCTGAAAGGAAAATAAGGAAATATATATAATTAAAACAGCACCAAATCGGAAAGAAACCTGGATAACCGAGGTCATGATTTCTGAAGCTGCCTCCGTCAGCCCGAATTTCAAATCTAGCACAGACTCTGAGTAAAGGAAGATCATTTTACCTCATAATTGGTCATGGTGAGCACCACGGTAGGTCATTAATCAGAGGAAACACAGCATATAAATAAACAAGTCCATGAATAATCTCTTAACGAGTTCCTGCAACAAGCACCCTTTCCAGTTCGAGAATATGCCCTCACAAATGGAGTTTTAAAGACAAGAGGGAATTAAGGTTGACCGAACTCCTGAAAAGCTGCACCCCTCCCAGGCATTGTGCTAGGCACTTAACATATATTACTCGCTTTAATCTTCTCCGCAGCCCGGCCAAGTAAGTAGCATTCTCACTTCTTTACAGATGAACATTTGGCATTCAGAAGTGAAGGTGCAGCTGTAGACGATGGCTAGAAGGTGGCCCACGGCAACAAAGCCATGCCCATGCTGCCTTCCCTCCTAAACACTCTCATCTCTGGAACTCTTCCAGAGATGCTTTATATTGCTGCGGAACGTTCTGTATTCATTAGTCCATTCGCCCTATGGGAAAAAGTACAGTCTAGGTGAGCGATTTCAATGCTTGCCTAGAAAACCAGTGGTTTGGAGCCTCAGGGATGCAAACTGTTCATCTCTCCTTGCTGCATTTAGCTACCCTTTGCCTGGGATCACCACGGGGGAGGCTCACGTTCCCATCCCAAAGCAGAGAACTGTTTTATTTCCCCAGTTCCAACCTAACTTGTATTTACTAGAAAGGTGAGTACATTCTGGGGCACTTTTCTTTTCTGAGCTGCAGAACCCCTTAATTTGTTCTAAAACAGTATTTTACGAGGGAAAACAGCAGTATTGGTATTTTTGAGCTTGAAAAAAAATATTTCAGTAAGAATTAATGAAACTGTTATCACCCCAGAAAGTAGGGAATGGGGTTCTTAGTCCCAGAGGCCCTGAGTCCACCCATCTGCATTCCTCCTCAAAGTACCCAGAAATAGCAGATATACACATTCAACATTTACATGCAAAAGAGCATTGGGCCTGTTTTAGACATAAGGATTGTTGCATAAGGATGATCTGGGTCTAGATTCCACCATCTCAGTGAGATGGTAAAAGCCCTGGAAGAAGGGTTGGGAATAAATAACCTCAGAGCAATGATAAGGTTGAGCCCAGTGAGCTGAACGACATCCTTGGCAATCACGACCCCAGTACAGGCGTTGTGCTAGTATCTGCCATATTCACAAGACAACTGTGCCCATTAAGGGGCTGGGAAATCACATTTGATAACTTATTAAATAAAAGCCAAAGTGAAAATATTTGCTTATCTAACAACCACAGGCCTTTTCTGCCAAGTCAGTTTGTAATAAGTGTGAGTGGTACCCTGAGATCAATTTAAGCGGAAATGAATCCGGGTGCTGCTGGGGCTGACCTGGTTTGCACTTGAACAATGGCCAATGCCTTTGTTTCCAATCTTGCCCAGCATGTCCTGGGTAAAAGTTTTTCAAAGGAGACCGAAGAGATGCAATTCAACTACAGTGGAAAATATTCTACTTGGAAGAATAACTATTTGAGAAGACACGACAAATTGGCCAATGAGGTTTTAGATGTCTTATAAGCTTCACATCAAAATCAAGCGTTGCAAATTGTGAGAAGGTAGCCGTACCCACAGGAGAAAAGTTGGAACAAATTTCCGTATGAGGTGATGGCTTAATAGAAACCACGTGGTTAAATTCCTTTGCACTTCAAAAAAAAAAAATTTCAGTGTATTTAAGGAATAAAATTGAATGCTGCACTGGCAAAATGCAGCAGAAAGAAAAAATAAACTGAAAAAGCATCCCCGAATTTCTAACATAATAGTTCTCAAAAGGACTCAGGATACACGCTGATGGGCAGTACCAAAGCCTCCACAAACACCTCTTTGTCTCAAGATTCTTTGCGACCTCTCAGCATTAATAATGCTTGTGAAAGAACCGAGATTTCCTCCTGGTTCTATAACATAAACGGTTGCCAGACAAGATAAAAGGAGATAAAGATACTACATGAGATATATGTTTGAAAAAAATTTATTCTTTATCAGAAATTCAAATATAACTGGGCATTTAATATGTTTATTTATTCAATCTATCAACCCAACAAAAGAACAATAAAACAGTCATGGGAAAATTCCGAATAAACTAGTTTTGAGCCAGTTAATGGTGCAACCTAGCCATCCTCAATCATTAGTGTGTTTCAGGCTTTTCTGGGAAGTACTTTGTCAATGCAAACTACTGGAACCTTCCCCTGTGGACTGGGTCTCTATGGGCCAAGCACCACTATGTTTACAAAATCCCAGGTGAGTCATGACACACGATCACTTGAAAATGACCTCGTAACCCAGACTAATGAAATGAAATGAGGAAGACACATAAGCTGGAGTTTTCTGATGGCTCAGATCACTCCATCAGGCCTTTAGAGATGGTTTAGAAGCCTTAAATCTTAAGGCAGTGTTAACTTGGGACTGTCAAAAGGAGATAAAGTAAACCAAAATATTGGTTGAGAAAATACTGTCATGGACCACTTCTTTATTACCCAGATGAGGACTCTAAGGGAAAAACCATCCTCACCCTAAATTAGCAATCAGAAGCACACCCAAGAATAGAGTCTCTGACACCTGATGCCAGAATTCACCCTGTGCTGTCACTGCTCAACAATTCCTCCTTCCATCCTGTTTCTTGAACAGCTGAAAGAGTTGACACACCCAGCAGAAGGAGCTGAGACATTTTTCTAACCTTAGCTAAAGCGCAAACTCCTTCCCTACAAAGCCAACTGTCCAATCACAATGTACCATAAAGAAATTCACATCTGAATTGGGAATTACCTCAACAGATGTAAACCGCTTTTTCACTCTAGCAGTAAATGTTAGCATAGCATTAAAAGTGAGTAGAGAAAAAGCTAATCACACCACACTGAAAATCACACTCAATTACTTTTTGCTCCCAAGGTTGCGTGTGTGTGATGATATGTGTGGTAGGGGTGGAGGGTGGAGGAGGGAGTGTCTCCTTCTTTTTACATAGGCAAAATTTCTTCTTTGTGATATACTGGCCATTTAAAATAACTCCCCACCCACCCTTCCATTTACTTTGATAAGAATTTCCCTCCCACGGAGGCTACGGTTGACAATTCTGGGTTGTTAACTCTGAGTTTGAAAAGTCTGAAATGATGACTCAGACAAGGAAAGATACTGACACAAAGACTGTGGCTAATCATTGATAATAATGGCCAAGAACTGGCTAGCAAAAACTGAAGCACAGAGTCCATGTCATCAGGAATTCAGTATATGGGAGCAGTGAGTGATAAAAAGCTCCCTCTTGAGAGTTACAGAAACTTGTGTCCAAATCCAAGTTCTACCTTGACTGGCCATGAGACTTTGAGCAGTTTACTCAAACTCTCTGCGCCCCTTAGTGATCTGCAAAATAGGAATAATGGCAGTGAAATCACGACTACAAAAGAGCAACATAGAAGTACACGTAGCAGGTCCTGACGAATAGCCCAGAGTGGTACAGCTGATAAGACCATGAGCTCAGAGGAAAAGGGAGCCACCTGGAGTAAAACAGTCTGGGAATTCTTCATGGAAGATAAGCCACTTGAAATTGGCCTTGAAAGAGAAGTGGGATTTAGATAAGCAGAAAAGAGGAAACCTAGTTTTATGACATACGTAAAGCTACAGAAATGAGCAAAGGCAGCACTAAGCAACGACTTAAAGATACACAGTACGTGATTCATGTTGCTTGTAGCATTAAACGCCAGGCACAAGAGCTGGACCACGGCTGGCCAGGCCGCAACAACAGTGTCTCTTGACACATGGTTTATGTTGCTGCCGCGGTAAACAAGAGCCACTAAGAGCCTTGACACACCAAATCATGAGACAGCAGTAGATAAGGAAAGAAGGTGCTACCTGTGTTCTTCAGACGTCAAATGCACAAGGAGTCAGAAAAGCAAAGCCCCTCTATGGCTCTGCCCCTGTGCTGACCCACCCCGGCCTGCCTTGATATAATCCCTCCCATTCCACGACGGTAAGAAAGTCGGGGAAATACCCAATACCAGATGACCAACAGTTACATTTGATTCTAATTTTTGGAATCAATATTTGGTACAGCTAGCCTTTGGGCATGTCAGTGGAAGGGAAGAGTCCAGAGATTAGACAAACCATTTCCCCTTTCTCATGCCTGCATTAATCACGACATCCATTGAGTGACACTCTCTATGTTGCCAATTATCAACAGTTAAGTGAAAATATCACATTACACATTATTTGCTCCCCTAATAATTCAATATGTCCCCCATCCCACTACTTTACGTTTACAGTTTGGTAAAGTTTCTGAAGCTAACATATAACAATGGGAAATTTCCATTTTGAAAGAAATTCTAGAATATAAAAAACATTATAGTAAACCCCAAGTAAACATCATGGCATTCTTAAAGTGAAATACTCTTCTATAGAAACACATCAGCAGACAGCATTCTGCGCTGAAAAAAGTATACCTATTTTAAATCACTTCAGCCTTGAGCAAAATAGACAAAGAAAAGCCCTGATTTCCAAACCCTTAGGATGTCACCAGGACCCAACTCTTATCCACTCTTATCACCCAACATCACCTAATCACAATACCACTGAAAACCATAAACAGTTCACTTTCTTAAGATTCAGACACTTGAAGCAACAAATGCTTTAAAATCTAAACTCTTGACTCAGTAAAGAGGGCAATGAAAAGTATAATGGAATCTATTAAGCTACCAGAGCTGTTTTCAAAGAAACAGGGAGAATTTAAAGGAAAATCACAAACATAAAGAATTTGTTAAAACCATGCACTTCATTCACTGCTTCTTCATTAACTGTACAGATTTTTTTTTTTTTTGGCCAGTCAAATTTAGTAATGGGGGGTTATATACCAACTTTAGTGACACTAATGTTAATAAATTCTGATAACCCACTACCATCGGACCAGCCAACTGTACAAATTAAACCTCACCCTAGGCAATGATTTAAAAAATAATTGACCTCTAAATGGAAACTCATTTGGCTGTTTCCAATACTATCTGTGTTCAGGGTGAGGTAAGAAAGTAAGACTATGAATTTTAATGCCTAAAAAGAAAAAGGAGTTGAATTATTACATGTTCAATTTTCGTATTGTATTGACTCAGTTACTTACAATATCCTCACGCAGATTCTAATCTGGAGTTGGAATCTGAAACCTATAAAAACCAAGGTCTTTCACCTTTAATACTCAATGCAAATTTGGCAAAGGAACAAGCAAACATCTTTGCAGGAGCCAAAGTATAATTTATGTGTCAAAATGACAAGTCTATCCTCTTGGGTGATGGCTGTCAATCCCGAAAGCTAGAGAATGGGACAATGGAGATTCACAGTCCTGTTTGGTGTGAAAGCTTGTCACTTTCTGTTCTTGATTTGCTCTAAGGTTGAAAGATGATATGCCCATTTGGAGACAGACGGTTTAAAGAATACTGTGGGTAGACGAAATGGCCATACCACCATCTCATAAATACCACTAAGACTCCCTGTCACATTTAATTAACATGATCTGAAAATTCAATCTGGCTAAAACTTTTAAAAGAAAACAGCTTGGTCGTGACAACGCTTGTGATCTTTTTTATGGCTAATACAAAATCCCTCCAGAAGTACAGGGGAAAAAAATGCTTTAATAACATTATTTCGGGTTTGGTATTCTGCCATTGTCTCATCACTGTGCAGCAAGATAAATGTATTTTTTTTTGCAGCTCTGATAAAACTAAAACAAACTGTGGTAACCAAAGGGCTGGAGGACAAAATAAACGTCATCTGAAATTCTTAACCCACACTTCTTAGTGTGATTGTCTGCAGGCTTTCATGAGAACGCTAGAGCACACTGCCAGTGCCTTGGGTTCCTAAGGGTTCCCTGTCTCTTACATTTCTCTCTAAGAGCCAAGGTGAACGGATCCAGCATGGGTGGCCTTTGCTGCATGAAATGATCTCTGGTTCCTGCAGTTCTTGTCCTGCCCTGGTCCCACAGTCCCAGCACAGAGGACTCTATGCCCGACTCCACCCTCCTCATTGCTCCTGGTGCCATTTCCTGCTGAGCTAAGGGAAGCAGAGGAGCTCAAACTCTCTTTCACTTCACGCCAGGCGGGCAAAAGAAAACCTGCATTGCCCATGGTAGTCTGGACACTATATGTCCAGCTGCCAAGGGTGTGGGGTGATGGCAGAGCTGCTTTGGGCAGACACGTTTCCTTTTTTCTTTCTAGGAGAAATACAAGGAAGATTTTTGCTCAAAGGCAAAATGGGAATCATCTGGAGTGGTTCAAGTGCCCTCCTGTTCCCTCAGAGAGGCCTCCCTAGTTTGTTGCAAGGCCTACAGTTCCACCGTTAGGCAATCTTTCCTTTCAGTGAAGGGTTGCAGTCACCTGGAAATTGCTGTTAACATGTTATTATTTATCATGCAAGGGTTTACTGATCAATTAGTATCACAATTGGGATTTCTAAAATAAAAGATTGACCTGCGAATCCATAAGAGAATAGGAAATTAGGGAAAAGGGGAGGTGGGACCAGTGAGCGGAAGCAGCTAATCGGCGCCAGGCACTGAGCTAGACACATCACGTCCCTGAACCTCTGAAGTCAGCGATGGCATCTGTGTTTTGTAGACAGGGAGACTGGATTTCAAAAAGGTGAGGAAGTGTGAGAAGAAAGATAAAGATCCCAGAAACAGGGGGAGAGAGCAGCCACAATCAGGCTCCACAGGGATGTGTCCTCATTAATTTGGGGGAAGAGGGTGCAGGATCAAGACACTGAGTCCCTAAGGAAGGTCATGGAAACAGAGAAAAAGACGGAAAAAATGGCAGGTAAGCTGGGTGTGAAGCTCACACATCGTCTCTTGTGCCGTTTGGTCTAGAACTGGTCCAGGCTTCATGAGTGTGAGCACGTTTTTAATGAGAATCTCCATCTGTTTTAAGTACCAGAAGGAAAACTAAATTCATTCAGAAGCATGCCCAGCAATGAGCATTGTCTTGGTTCGAAAGCCATACACACAGTCCTTGAGTCTGTCCGATCATTTTGTGATTTCCATGCTCATCCTCCTTACAATAAGCCTTTCAACTGCCCAACCAGGGAAGAAACACTCTGCCTGTTCGGCGAGACACTGAGCCACTCACCCAGGGCAGAGCTAGAGCAAACCACGTGCTCTGCCTCGGAAGCCCCTGGCCTCCTCCTGGCGGCCTTCCTCCCACAGCTCAGCACGGTTTTACAAGCAGAGGCAGCACCTACCACCTTTCCCTACCTCGTCTTTATTTGTTCCTTTATGAAACAAAGAAGGAGGCAAATTCTCAAGGAATCTACCTCAAGGAGAACAAAAATGCTTAATTTCCAAATAAGCATAAGTCAGGTCCCTTTCTAGTGGTACTGCGCAGGCCTTTCAAACTTGTCTCCTGAGAAGAGGGCAGGTCATGTTGTTTACAGGAGAAATTAAAGTTCCTCTGGTATCTATAAGAAAAAAATCACTTAGGAGGCACTTACTGTGTGCTAAGCCTTCTAAAGCCTTTTACAGATATTAACTCATTTAATTGTAACAACAACCCTATGAGTAGATACTATAACGATCTGCATTGTACAGAGAAAGATAACCGAGGCAGGGTGATAAAGGAACTTGCCCAAGCTCCTAAATAAGTGACAGAGCTGAGATATGAACCAAGGATGTCTGACTCTAGCATCCAAGCGCTTAACCAATACGATACAGCAACAGGGCAGACACACGCATTACACGCTCAGAGCATGTGTTTTCCTAGAAAGCGCCATCTTGGTCTAACAAGGGAAGCACTCTGGAAGAAACTTAGAGGTTCCAAATACCTTTGGTGCTTCTATAATGCACAGACATCCACCAAAAGAGGACTACCACATTGTTCAAGACACTGTCTGGGCGTTTGTGGGGTTCTGAGAGGACATGTCAGGTGCAGCAGCTGAACTGGGATGGTTTCAACCCCTTCTAAAAAGCCCACAACTACTATCCTACTCCCAATTTCTGCATATGTTTGCATGTACTTTTTCCAACCCTAGCCCCTCTGAAAAAATTGCCACTGAGTGTAAGCATCAACACATTTTTCATTTAAATAGGTTCTAACAGATGTGTCCTTCCTCCACCTTTTAACAACACCGTCTGAATCATGAGAAATTTTGTGTGACCTGTGGAAACCATTTTCATTACTTTTTAGTCACAACACAAATATTAATACTGTTGGAAAGTTCTGCACTGTATTACCCTTCATCTGGCAGAAAAGGGCTGCTTTTTCATCATGACTAATTCGCAAACGACCACACTGAAAAATATTTATGCTCTCTTCATTCCCGGGAAGCTGATACATATAAGGGATATGTTCCTTTTTTCATACCAAAGATTCGATAGTACCCAATACTGAGACTATTTTTCAGCCACGAGATGACATTTTCTTTTCCCTGCAACTAGGCTAGGAATGTAAACCTTATATATTCTACCATATATATCTGGATCTACTACTGAGCAATACTAAGCATCACATCTTCCAAAATGTTTTCACTAAAATAATAGCAGAAATTTCCATCTTAGGCAAACACACACATGCACACACACACATACACAACCATGGGAATGAGGAGGAAAGTTTCTTTAAGATTAGACTTAAGAATTTACCTACTGTTATCTTATGAGGTGAAAAATCAAGATGATTTTCTTTATTCCTTTATGAAGCCATTTTATACTCAGAAATCAGTCTTGATTTCAATCTTATACAGAATAATTTGTGTGTTTGCATTCCTTCTCAACGAAACCTTCCCTTGTAGGTCTTATAAGATTGTGAAGGGAAGGATTCATTTCATCATCATCTTCCCTGACCCACGGATGTCTGGCTTGTCAGGGTACAACAATTTGACTTTTTTCCCCCAACATACGGGGGAAGCTACTGTTTGTTCAATCACGTGTATTCTTTAACACCCTCAACCAGAATGAATCAGACCAAGCACCATTATGAAAGTAGATCTCTATTCCAGGTATAATCTACTTTGTTTCCTGGTCTCCGACATACGAATCATCCAGTTACTTCATGGAAAAAACTACTGCTGGCATAGTATCATTTGCAAATTTCCCTAAATTTGTCATTTTCTTATACTGGTTATCTGTCAGCATGGCCTAGATTTGGCAAAGGGCAAGGGCCCATCTTTCTTATTCTAATGATGAGGAGAGATTTTACAAAAACTGTTGCATTTTGCTTATTCATCCTCTACTGAAATATTGAAATCATTCAGAAGCAGTGAAGTTTCTGTCTGGAGGACTAGAAAGCAATGTCTTTTGTCCCTTGAAACAAGGGCTGTTGGTAGATATTTTGTAATAAATTCCATTACAGGCTCCAAGGCTCCACGGATTCAATCGGTACAAAGACATCAGTGTCACATCAAGCACATTTTCCTTCATGACTTGTAATAGCCCTTTCAATCTAAGAGTCTTTTTATGCTGTTTCCAAGTGTCTTTCAAGCACAACAACCTGAAATTGCAATTTTTATTTTAAAAGCTAACAACCTGTATTTTTAAAACCAATAACCGGAGCACAAGAGGCACAGACATCTTAACGCACTGTCCGCGTATTTGGTTTCTGAAATCATTTGAAAAGTCAAAAAAAATAAATAAATAAACGTGGTCACTACCCATCATGTAATGGAGAAGTGGTAATATCACTATCAGTAAGACTGAGAAATCATCGGGATTCCAGATGCTACATGATACTCCGAATAGCTACATCAAGGTCATTATTTCCACACTCAGCCCATTAAAATAACTGCAGGATCTACTTGTTTCACAACCGCATTTTAACTTAAAACGAATGTGACAGATTTCTGATGAGAAAAGTAACAGCACACAAGGGATGTTATGACAAAAGCTATTTTTATGACTCCATATAGACTGAGGTTATTAATACCACTCCTATGCAAAAACAATCTATGACACTCTAGGCTGCATGCCATTTGGGTCAGAAAGGCTTTCATTATCATCATTCAGAAAAAAAAATAAAATAAAAACCAGCTTTTAAAGTAAAGTAGTTCATACTCTTTCCCAAGATCCTTGAGAGGAATGGGGGTGACAAAAATCAACGTCCAGTTTAAAATAAAGCTTTAGGATTTTTATGGCTTTGCACCCTTGACTGTTCTATTTAGCATCTTACAAATTCTGTACCTAAGATGGGCAGAGTTCCCAACTCCACTACTCTTTTCTTGTTGTCACAGAGATGGTAAGACAGAGCCAAGATAAAATAGTGATCACAAGACAAACATCTTATCTCCTTCACTGAGAAAACTAGTGATCACACGATACATATCTCATCTTGCATCACTACAAAAAAACTTTTGAGATCAGTGCTATTACAATTCTCACTGTGCAGATGAGAGAGCTGATTTGCAGAGATACAGAGCTGCACAGTTTAAGAACTATTACATTAAATTACGTATCATTTGTTTCGATCATGATAGGTCTAGTAGTATTTTTCTGTAATAGTACATTACCCATGCCTACAAAAGACAGAGAAAATGGTGTGTATGACAGAATCTTACTTTCAAATACTTTTTCTTCATGGTATGTGAGAGTCTTATGACAGACCAGAACACTAGCCCTTTTTGCCCATGTCAAAATATCTTTGAGTAGATCCTCCACAAATACATCTGCAATGGTCTTGGTTGGCCCAATGGCGATGTAATGGCTTAGGCTTTTAACTACCTAAATATATTTCTAACTTGGGTTGCTAGAGATTGTATTTGCTTGTTTAATTTTTGATTACTTCCTATTTCTCTAAGACAATTCATTTGTACTAAAATGAGAGAAACCAGCATTTAACACTCACTCCCAAACTGCTACTCGACATATGGGTTAAACATTGCTAAAGCTTCTAAACCGATATAGGCAATTCAAGCCAATCCAAGCAACACATATTCAAGTAATACATAGTCACTGGCCAAATCAGTTCATGGAATACACAAAAAATGACATTTGGCTGTGATACTCTCCGTATACAAGCAGAGAAGAGCAGGCAGCCAAGTGCCACTTTGGTTGTCTGCCATGTAAACATTGAAAACTGAACCACTAAAAAGAAAAACCCGCTGCCTACTCTATCTTTTCCTTGATAAGGTCACCTTATGCAGGAAGAAGACAAGTGCCCTATCTTCTGGCTGTCCACTCAAGTGTCAAATGGAGGACTATCTGTTTATAAAAGCTTTTTTCATGATAGGACTTAAAAGTGTCAAACTCCAGCTCCCTTTAAACCCTAGTATCTTTATTGGGATTTAGATCAACTATCATCCACAGAGTTATGTACAAATAACAGACATATCCATGGTATCCACCTAGGAGGCAACAGATACCTTTCCCATTTTTTGAGAGAAAGGTCTACTGTATCTTTTTTAGTTTTTCTTTCCCAAGATCACATAAAGCACTAGATTTGGAGATAAGAGTGGATCTGAGCCATGTCAGCCACAAAAGGGGAGTGAGATTCGATGCATCTGGCGTTTGTTAAACAGCACAGACTATAGAATCAGACGCATCTAGTTCCAATCTCACCACTTCCTGGTTGTGTGGTCCTGGTGACAGGGATAACTCCTGTGCTATTACCTGGGAGCAACTGTGATAATCTATACTTCAACAGGCTTCTGCAATAATTAAACTGAGTAAGGCAACAGAAAACCATGATTCTCAAAAATAGAATGTGTTCCTTTTAAGGGGTAGATGTCCTATAGATACTTCTGGATGTCTAACTTGACAGAAAAAAAATTTTAGTGTTTATTTTTATATTTAGCATTGTAGAAACAGCACTGAAAAAGCAGAACAAGAAGCCCAGTCCCTGGTCCACACTGCTTCTCAATCACTTCTAGGTCTCCGGGACTTGAGAGCTATGTGTCTCCTCTTGCAGGGTTCTGTTACAGTCCATTGATTTTTCCTCACAGTATAAAATTTCCTTTGCTTAATTTCACTGGGCTATTTCCCCTGGGTCATTCTGACCAATTATGTTCTTCGTTGTTTATACTGTTCAACCATCAATAGATTTCATTTTGAAGAACATGATGCAATCATGTGATGGCATCTTTCCTGTTATTGAACTGTGGAGCATGAAAACTGCCCTGAAGAACAGGAAAACAACTGATGCCCATATTCGTCGTAGTCTTTAAGGCAATGATAAAATAAATTAGATATCCTGAGTCTGGATTCCAAAGGGGGGAAAAAGAGGGTGGGGTCAGAGAAGATTCGGAAACTAGCTCCAAGTAGCTGACATTATATACTCCTCTACTCTTTCTGATATTTATATCATCTTATCTGATCCTTAGAAAAAGCCCATGAGTTGGTAGTATTAATTTTAATTTCTAGAAGAGGAGACTGAGTTTCCAGAAAGGCAAATAACCTGTATGAGGTCCGCACAGCCAAAATGTGAGGAGATTGCATTGAAACTTGGGTCTTCGTGATGTCAACTGCCACACATCCCGGAAACACATAAAGCAATTTTCAAAGTTTGCATAACACTCCAATGACCTTTGGTTTGAATTTCAGAAATGTCTACATCTGTGTGTGAAAATTAAATGTCCTTTTGGAAACATGAGTGAATCCCATGGACTCAAGAAGCTGACCAAGGTGTGTGGTGAATTTCAGAAGCAAGTGATGTCTTTCCTCCCATGAACGTTTTTTACCCACTTGATCAGCAGGTACCAAATTTTCCATTTCAGCAGATATCTGTATTTAGTTCTAGGCTTTATCCATAGTCTTAAAGTGTAAAAGCTTTCAGAAAACTAACATTTAGCACTGGTTGTCAGTTAACAATATATTCACTGTAATGGGAATGAGTCTCCAACACATCTGGAGAACAGTTTCATGGTAAGAAAGCTTAAGGAGAGAAAAGAAATATGGTGACAAAAGTGTCCCAAAGACATAAGGATGGGGAGCTCTAGAGTTTTAGGAGCACTAAAGCCAAACAACAACAATAAAAATAAAATGCAAAGATAATAACAACAGAAACAATTTCATAATTTTACCAAAGGCTGGGGCTGTCCGAAGAACTAATTATTTTTCCAAGCTACATTATTATACTTTTTAAGATAAGGGCAATTTGCCATTCTATTTGGAAAGGCTTCTGGTATGATTCTATTTTATCTCATTCCTGTTTTATCATAATATATGAGGCAGTCATTCTGCAACTTTATTTTATGGCTGTCAATATCAGCCCCTGTCATGACGGAAGGAGAATTTCCAAGATGGTAGGATCCATGCATCAGGAGACCTTGTGGTTTACCTGTGAGGGTTTGGGGAGTGTTCTAATATATTTCCAGTGCTCATTCTGTACAATTCATAATCTGACAGATGGCGCCATTAAGCAAGTGGCCCTGGTAGTCAGTCTCTTTGGAAATAGGGGCAAAGAAATGCAGAATAAAATTAAGTTGACTAGAATAGCACACATCTTTATTCCTTACAGTATGTTGACAATGGGTGACAAATTTCTGGTGAATATAATCTCACAGAACATGCACAGTAATGTTTTACAACAACATAAACTGAGATTGTAAGATACCTTGATAAATAGCTATTTTCTTACCCCGGGCTGTGCTCTCCTCTCTCCAGACACATGTACAGCTCCCATTACCATCAAACAGCCAGGGGAGAATTACACACTGCTTGGGAGATAGCTTCTGAAACTGTAAGGAGACGTTAAAAAGCTGCATTCAAATCATGGGTTTGTGGAACACAAACATGCTGTACAGCATGTATTATCATTTTCTGAAGCAAAGAAATATACACTGTGCAGAAAAAAAGGTAACAGGAAAATATTTAGTCTTCTACACACTGACAGCAAGCCATTAACAAGGTAAAATTACCAAATATTGGCACAATTCGGAGCATGCATTTTCTGTTTGGGGGATTATGATAATGTGACAAGGTTATCGTTATAATTAGGAGAGTAATTAAAGTAACAGAGTAATTGCTCTTCTGCATTTTTTTTCTTAGTCGAGAATATCTAATTGTAGGAAAAAAGAAGAGAAATGAATGTTCTTCATATATTTTTTTTAGTTTCTCAATAGCATCACAGAACCCTAAAGCAGGTATATCAGCCACATTGCCACATAGCTCTTTCCGATTTTTTTTTTTTTTATGAACAACTATTGTTTTTTTAGCTGCCACAGATTCCTGATCACAGAGCATGGATTGTACGTGTCAAAACTGTCTTTATGAAGACACAGTTCTTTTTTGTGTGATATCATTTGTAATTCTGATAACCTAAAATGTGTTTCTCCTTCGTGCTTCCTGATTCTGAACTTAGTTTCAATTAATTGTGTGTTCATGCCTTCTCACCTATAAACATGAGGAAATCAAAACTGTTTTACCCAATTGGAAAAAAATCCACATGTAGTCAGAGACAAGTAAGATTTGAAAAATAAATCAATAAAACCTCCTCATCCCTGAAGAGTCAGAGCTGGGACAGACAAGGTGTGACTGGCAGAAACACTTTGACGTACAGAAATGACACAGCAACATTAAGAGATTTGTTGAAATTCGTGGTGGGTGGGGAGAAAGAAGGAGGACCCACAAAGCTGCCAGTAAGTCAACATTTTTGCTGAAATTCTAGAGGCTTCCTGAGATGGATCATCAGACATGACGTGAGAGTGATGCAGGCAGGCCCGAGGAAGTCACTGACTAAATGCTGCTGATACCACCAGGTGACACCTGGCGCCAGAGATCTAACTTGTAACCTGTGATTTAACCTCAGGGTGGCAATAGGCAGCACAGACCCAAGTAAGAGAAGTGAGTCCCAGAACATCCCTGGAGGGAAAGTGAGCCATGCAACACTGAGGAAGTGATGCTGCCTCTGTGAGCTCCCCTTTCCTTACCTGAAAAATAATGATCGTATCAGTCTGACTCACTGAGCTGCTATGAAGTAAAAAGAAAAATAAAGCGTAAAAGGGCTTTATAAACAACACATATATATAGCACATCTATCCTTAAGTACACACATGACATATACGTATATGCATATGTCATGCATGCATGTATGACACACACACATATATATAATATTTACTACAAGCAATTATGGTTTAGCTCCATGGCTCCTCTGGGCAGTAAGAACAATGCCTGCAAAGAACATCTGAACTATTTGGAAGCAAAAGAGCAAATATTCATTTTAGTGTAAATCAGTCCCAAAATGATTACTTACTACATCTGGTATACCACCTTCCTTTCTGCTCAGCTAATCCCTGTTCCTTTATCAAGGATCATCTCAAAAGTCATCACCGCCTAGAGTCCCACAAGGGAAAAAGCCCTCCTTCTACTCTGTCCCCAGGCTGCTGTGTACACTCCCCCATCATAGCATGTTATCCTCGCTCCCACATCTGTCCCCCACCTGACCATGTGCATCTTGAGAACAGGGGCTGAGTCCTCCATACATTGTACCCCTATGCTGAGGACATGCTCAAAATGTATGTGTTGATGGGACTGAATAACAAAACTCTTCATGAATAACTATGACAGTTGCGTACGTGTGTGCAGATATGTAGTATACACATGTGCACATATTTATGTGTATGCATATGCTTCCATGTGTATTTATCTGTCCACATAAATGTATTTTAAATATAGGTTTCTTTGATCAGGATACTAAAACTTAAAGAAGCTACTAGCCACCCTGTATACATTATCCAATCCAGAGAAAGCTAAGCAAATAACTAGTTCCTTTATTTCAGAATACATTATTTCCCAAAGGTTATTATCTGCTCTGGCAATAGCCGTATCACAGCAATCACTGTAAAGAAAAACTGTGTCAAATATGCATGATACAAAGCATTCTAAAAACAAAATGTTGATCTAGAAAGGAATCATGTAGCAGGAACTCCCTGGTGAATAAACACCTCAATGCTGCTGAGATGCCTGCTCTTCATCTGAACAATTGCATCTTTCCCTCTCTTTTGTGATGTGATTTTAAACTGCAAGCATTAGGTAGCAAGGAGCACTGTAATTAAAGCTTCAAACAGAAAATGATTGAAGAAACACCGAAAGAGACTTCTCCTTTGAAACTGCATTTCAATTCTCCCCGTGTCTCCAGAAGAAAAATGCTTCTGACAGTCTATATTTTACCACTGTTTCATTTAATAATGCATATCGACATTTATCCAGGAACATCAGTCGTTGCTTTACTTCTCATTTTAAATCAGCTAAGCACCTGCCATTCCCATGACTCTGTCTTCCTTCCCACCACCTACCCAATTTTTCTCTATTTATTCTTATTTACTTATTTTTTTAATTTATTTTTGATGCAAGGATCAACATTGCATGGTGAAAAAACATTCCCTGAAAAACCTGACTATAACTCTGGGGGCAAATGAGAGCCCTTTGACTCTTGTTTTGTTTACAAAATAAAAATGTCAGCATAAGCCATTTGAAAATAAACACACACACACACACACACACACACACACCCTGCACACATATATACACACATATAGGCACATATATTTCAAGGGCAAAGAGATCATGCAGGGGCATCATTATCCTTGCAGTCTTAGAACATGGTAAGAGATGCTTTCAAAAGAAGTCCATTACGTGCTTCATTTCCTAAAAAGGATCCCAGGTTGACTATTTCTGCAATCACCATTTTCCTTCTAACATGAACTAGTGGTATAAGCAAAGTGGCTATGAAAAGTGCCTTTTTATTTTGCTTTTATTTTTATACTCTATCTGGGCCTGTGTAGGGACATCACCTAGTCAATCTCCTTTTTGAAAATCTAGGTGCCCTACTCATAATATCTCATATTCATAATGTAAACTTAAGAAAAAAGAAGTTCCAGGAGATTTATTTATTCATCACTTCAATACTCAGTTAGGTGCGCTGGAAGTATTACAAGAGGAATATGATATGAACCTTGCTCTCAAGGCATTTGCAAACTACTAACGTAGCTACCTAATAAAAAGTGCTTTAAAAAAAGAACACTGGAAATCAGTCACTGTTATAAGCTTCCACCTTAGTAAGAGGATCTCTGGGTTTTCCAATTTTATTCATAATGTTGTTTACCAGATCAACTACAAATGGTACAGAATTTGTGCTAGAAAGGCAATATTTATACCCAGTAGTAACAGCTAATACTTACTGTGCATATACCATGTGCCAGGCACTGTTCTGAGGACGTTCTATGTGTTAACTCATTTAATTTTCTCAACAACTTTATAATGCAGGTCTTATTATTATCTTCATGCTCTAAATGAGAAAACTAAGGCACAGAGAGACAAGCAATGTGTCTATGATTACCCAGTCTATGGGAGAGATGGGATTTTCAACTCAGAAAATCTGGCTCCGGGACCAGATTAACCACTGTCTACATCTGCCTCTTGGAATAGGGGCACCCTGCAGGGTGGAGCATATACAATATTACTGGGTTGAACGTGGCTTCTCTCCAGGAACATCTGTCTTCCCCAGACCAAGCTCAGGCTGTGATTCCACGTTTAAAGTTAAAACACCTTTAACAACAGAATTTTACCACTAACTTTAAAATGAACAGAGCACCACTCGTATGTGAAGCTTAGGGGGAAAAAAGAGGGTATCTGGGGTGTAGGATAAAGCCCATTAAAAGATAAGCAAAAAATCTAAAAGAAAGCCCCTACCAATGAAACTACTGTGCCATGCACAGACCCCTGTGTAAGCTTATTTTTCAGCAACCTAGTGGGCATTCTCTCAGAATGGCAACTATTTCTGCTGAAATCTATACAGTTGTCTCTAGGACACCAAACTTAAAAAAAAAAAAATTAACATACAGACAGCACTGCTTATTATTATTGCTTTAATTTGAAGAAAATCATCTGTATACTCCACATGATTTTATGTAAGTATGAAACATCCATGTTCATGAGATAGGATTTACCAACTTAATAGTAAATTTCTTAATTATATGCCTTCTATCCACATTATCCTAACATCTCATTGCTAGAAAACAGAAATATGTATACATCTTAAAGTTTATTTCTTTCTCCACTTCTTAAAAAGTGTTTTCTAGTTTTTAATTGTAGGCTTTCTTCCAATTTTCTTCTTTCCTTACCAGCTCCTTTGTAAGATTTCAGACAAGGGAGGAGCAGTTATATTGCTGATCTGTAACATCTTCTAGGAATCTAGGCATATCCTAATGTACTAACTAGTTTATTTCTGAATGTACAGCGAGGTTATCAGGACTACTAACCTCCTTTGGCTCTGTAGGTCAGGATCTGAATCTACTGTGATATTTGGAAGTGAGAAACTCACCTTCAACATGTTATCACCTTAGACTTTCCCTCTCTTCCTTACATTAAAGATAGCTTTTAGACAAATGGTAAAATCAAATTTTTGACTTACATACCAAGTCTTTAAGGATCAAAATTACATTACCAGAGTGATTCCTATCTCTATTAGACAGGCATTATTAGATTAGGTTATAGGTCTTTAATCCATATTGGCGCATCCTGCAGCATGTGATACACACCCAAAGGGTGAGGACATGGATAGCAGCATGTGGCAGATGCTACCCCGACCCTGCAGGACAGCCAACCACCACCTTCACCCACAGAGAAAAGGACCTCAGAGTCATCCCTTAACGGGAATCCTGTATTGATACAGAACTCTTCCCTTAATCAGGCTGAGTTTATTAAAATTCACAGCAGCAACTCTGTTTTTACATTTAGAAAGGAATGACCAAAGACAGGTAACCATGCCTTGGGTTAGGTTAAAAGTCACACTAATATTCACCATGGTAATTGTTTTGGTCAAAGCCAATGAATTAAATTTTACAAATAATAGGTCAGGTAGAGGCATCACAATTTAAGAAAGAGGCATTCTCAACCCCATCGGGTGAGCTGAATTTGTAGCCAGTTTTAATTAGAATGTCAGGTTTCCATTCAGGAAGAGAGGAGAGGATTCAAAATAGGTACACAGACCACACAGAAGTGGTCTGATAGGATCTGAAAGTCATATGTAGGCCACTGGCATTCTTAAAAAAAAAAAACATCCTGTACAACCTGAACTGTGTGTCTTAGATGGACTCGATGAAGCATGTACTTTTCCTCTGTAGTACGGGCATTTGCAGTGACAGCTCACTGACCAATGTTTGTCTTCTACAATGTATTTTGCAAGATGCCAGTTTGTTAAATCCCTCAGACCACTAAACTAGCACTTAGAACTCTCTGGTATTTGAGACTTCAATAAATACTTGTTGATTGCTGGCTCAATCATGAAGCTTTTTTTACTCAAATACAGGTGGCGTCCTGCAGAGTGTAATAAAGCCCTCTAATAAGGTAAGCTTTTCAAAAAGGAATAAAATAAGATATTTTTCCCTTTCTTCTACATGAAAACGAAAAGAGGAAGGAAGCTTTCCTTTATATTTCTGACGAGATTTTCTTTCCAATTTAAACCCTCAAAACCACATTTGACATGTATCTACCCCGTCTTGTAAGCTAATGAACATAAAACTGAAATCTATTTTGAACAACTGTGTCCAGCATACAGGCAGAGTTGAGCTTTAATACACCCCAAAACTCATTGATTAATGCTACTTCTTCAATAGCACAAAACCACTCTATCCTTCTCCAAAATTAAAATGCAGAACAAAAATTTAACAACAACAAACTATTTATACTCACCTGTCGGAGGTAAGCTGAAATCTTTTCCCCTTTCTCTCTCTTTCAATCTTTCCTTCCCAGGCACGGTGGCTCACGCCTGTAATCCTAGCACTCTGAGAGGCTGAGGCAGGTGGATCGCTCAAGATTAGGAGTTTGAAACCAGCCTGAGCAAGAGCGAGACCCCGTCTCTACCAAAAATAGAAAGAAATTAATTGGCTAACTAAAAATATATAGAAAAAAAATTAGCCAGGCCTGGTGGCGCATACCTGTAGTCCCAGCTACTCAGGAGGCTGAGGCAGAAGGATTGCTCGAGCCCAGGAGTTTGAGGTTGCTGTGAGCTAGGCTGACGCCACAGCACTGTAGCCCAGGCAACAGAGTGAGACTCTGTCTCAAAAAAAAAGAAAGAAAAACTTTCCTTCCCATCCTCACTCTTTCCTTCCACAAATATTTGTTGAATCCTGACTAGATACCTCATCAGTGCTAAGATCTGGGGACAAAAATACAAATCCAATATACATAGTCCCCAAGGGGTTCAACAAGGAAAATGATCCATAGATAATTCTAGTGGCAAAGCCCCACTGAGTCAGAGAGCTCATGAATCATTGGGGGCAGGCATTTAAAAGTCAGCCAATACTAAACACCCTGTTTGCATTCTAAAAAGATTTTATCGTCACATCTTGTCCTCATTCACATTTCTTGGCCAATAAACCTTTATGCTGCACTATTCACTGAATCCTTTTGCTCTGAATACTGCAAAGAAGAGATGGGTGTGCATTTCATAACAATGACTCATGCAGATACCCACAAAATCTTACCCGAATCGAAAGAGCCAATAGGTGAAAGGTGGCTGCCGTCCTAGGTATTCCCTGACTTATTCACTGTATCTGCTTTGCCTGGAAGTCTTTAAATCACAAAAATCCCATAGTCAGAATTCAACGTAGAAGTCATATGCTGAGTACCGTATGAAAACAATACCGTTACTCCTGCAGTTTTCTAAAACTAGATCTGTATGTTAGGCTGGCAAATTTTTTAAAGACTTACCACAGTGGCAGAAGCATCAGATATATGAGCAGCAAGACTCATTATTTACAACAGCTTAGGTATCTCAGAAGGATTTCAGGAATAGCTCCCTCACATCAAAGGTGCCACCATCAGCCCTTAAAATCCTGCCATCAACTCAAAGGTCCTCGCATCTTACCTGTCTACACCAGAAAACCCCATGCTACGACATAATTGTCAAAGTCAGCATCCTCTAACAACTTCTGAGCCTCTAGAGGGACCACTTTTCTCTTTGAAGAGGCATGGGTGGCATTCCAGAATTAGCCGTGATGGCTCTGTCCTTTGGGGAGCTTTGATGGGCATGATTTAGGCTGCTGAGTTAGTAATACAGGAACACATTAACGTTGATTGCTTTCTGAAAACATCAGCGGTACTTAATGTTTTTGAATAAGCCATGGTGGAAGACTGGCTAATATTTATTGAGCAGTTAACTGCAGCAGGCACTACGTGAAATGCTTCCTGTGGATTATCTCAATTAATCCTCATGGCAACTCTTTCAGGGGATTTTATTATTGCTATCCCCACTGTGCAGATGAGAAAAGTGAGGCTTATATAGGTTAAGTACCTTGCCAAGGTGACAGAGCTTGAAGCAGTGAAGGTAGCTACAAACTCACGAAGACTAAACCCAGGGCCAAGCTTCCTAACCACAAATACCAGCACCTTATATTCTAAGAAACAGAGAACTATTTTACTACAACTGCCCAGCCTTGCATAGATAAGGAGACTGAGGCCCGAGGTTTAAGTAATTTGACAGAAGTCAAAGATATTTTAGAGACAGTACAAAAACCAGAATCCAGTGCTACTGCCTAGGGTCCTACTGATCTTGTGAATATCTCACACCGCTTGTGCAGTTCAACTGATGGCATCGGTTGTTGATAAAATGCCCATTTAGTACACAGCTAAACAAAACAGAAAACAGTATGACCTTCAGCAGTTTATTTTCCTCTCTGGAAATCTAGAAGTAGGGATAATTGTGCATGCCCTACCTACTACAGGAGATAAGGAAGTAAAATGATAACCAAAATGAAAAGTTTAAGAAAAAAAAGGAATACAAGTTATAAAAATGGAAAGGATTATGAAAAACAGTTCTCACCTTCAAGTTGCTCATTGCATAGCTACACTTTCTCACTAACTGAATTAAATCTTCAGTTATCTTAGTTGGTACCATTACAATCTTAAATAAAATAAATCTTTAAGGCATTTCAGGGCGGAACCCTCCACACCTTCATCTATTCCATGCATCCACCTGTGCACGCAGGCATTCATCCATCCGTTTACTAAAGAACTTAGGATACAGTGGTAATTAGCCAACCACATAAAATACCAACAACAATGGACAATGATCCTACTATGCATAATACTTTGCATGGCTTATTTCATTTAATTCTTCATAAGAACTCTATATAAGTATTAATATCTTCATTTTTACAGAAGAATCTTAGGTAAAATTTATAATTTGCCCAAGATTTCACAGTCAGGAAGTGGTAGAGCTGGGATTCAAAGTCAGGCTCACTTAATTCCAACATGCATCAACTATGCTGCGCCTGAGATTCCACCTACCTAGAGTCATGTTCGGATACGCCAAGGGCCACAGGCAACACACCTTCCACCCCCTTCTATTACACAGGACAAATGGAGGGGACACTGGAGCCTCTACTGCTATCATTTGGGCTTTAAGGAGATAAATCCTGAGTGACATGAAGAAAGCAAATATTTCACATTTTTAGGAAATCTCAATAAATACCCCTTGGAGAAGGGTAAGAGCTACTGTACACAGAAAAGGAGACACTAGAGTGTTATTTCTACCAGTGGCATGTCTGTGCCTTTCTCAAGTTTCTCCCCGCCTGCAATTGGCTGATGTTTCCAGACAATCCCATTCTTTATAGCACTTCAATGATGATCAAATGGTCCTGTTTCCCACGTTGCACAGATACTAAGTACCACTCCTCCATCAAGGAGGTGCTCTTAATTCCAAACAGAAAAGAAAATGAGATTTGAAGTTTAAAACCCTTCACCTTCTTATTAAGAGTTCTGGTAAAAAAGTGGAATCAGAATCATATCCAAATGACCAGTTAAATGAAATTAGGGATTTCTCACTAGATTTCATTATTTACAAGTCTCTCTGTCACTTAGGGGTAAAGAATTATCTGAATACGAATTTTTTCAGGAATCTATTTGTTATATATTTTCATGGAAATTCCATTAATGACTTAGCAATACAGAATCATGGAACAGGAGGGGGCAATGACAGGCCAACTTGTTTGTGAACCTGTCATCAGAAGACCAAGTGTAAGCTAAACCATCAGATTAATTCTTATTTTAAGAATCTCTAATGAAGGAAATGCTACCATTTTCCCATGAAACCCCTTCCAGTTTTCCAAAGTGTGTTTGTTATGCAAGGAGATCAATCCTTCCACATAAAGCTAAATACAATCAAGTATTAGCTCTAATATCCATTTGTTTTAGGGGAAAAAAAAAATTATCGTCTTTATCTTCTCACATGAGTTTCCAGATTGTGGATAAGCCTTTAAACTGAAATCTAACTAAAGGCTAAACAACACTAACTTATATCCAAGCACCAGAAAAGACGTCTGTATAATTCTGCATAACTGTAGGGTTTTGTTATGGAAAACACCTTCATAACATATTAATATTATGCAGAAAAAAAAAGTCATTAGCTGATTATAATTACATTGGTCATTCATGCTAAATGAGATGTGTCTCATATCACACCATATTTTCCATATGTGGGCTACAGTGAATTTATTTACTTGATTTGCCTTTTTTGCTACCCTCTCTGTGATGGCTCTCATTTTGTTATTTACCTGTTTCCTAATAGACATTCCCTAAGGTTCTGTAAGAATAAATGTTCATTCTTAGAAGCTCTTGCTTGAGAATTCCACCTGGTAGAAACACTCACAGCACTGTCCCCATAGAGTATATTGTGAACGTTGCTATTTTCTCATTTATAGTGACAAGCTTGAAAATAGGTAGAAAAATTCATTTTTTGCCTGTTGATAAGCCAACTTTCTCTATAGGCAGGTGTTTATAAGAGCACTTTCTTTGGGCAATCCCTTTCTAATAATTCATCATAACCACTGTTTTTGAGGTAATGCAACTGCTAGAAAGATTTCCCTTTTTCCCAGGAAGAGAAGTGATTTTTACGAGTTCTTCAACAAGTGTCCTAATTGAGATAGAGCGGTGACTACTTCTAGGGTATCTTATCCTCTTCTGGACTCCAGAAAGAAATATTTTTATAAGAAATTTGGGAAGATGTACTGCTGCTCCACAGAGAAATCCTTTGGGGAAATGGTAACATGGTCTCACAAAACAGCCTTATCTATGCAGAAAAAAATAGCTATTTATAAGCCACAGCATTCATACTATTCCAAGTTGGAGGGCAAACGGGAAGGGAGCTAAATGCCTATGAGCACTTGAGTTGCGGCAGATATCACATAATCTGTTCATCAGAGTCATCCTCTGAGCATTGATTTTGCTCTACTCAAAAATTGAGGAAGTAGACACAAAGATGAAGAAATATGCTGAAGTCATCCCAGCTGCTTCAGGCAGAACAGAGATTCAAATCCAGTCTGTCTGAATCCAAACTCCATGGCCTTCTCTCTACCCCCACCCTTCATCTCATACAGCTCCCTTTTAAAAAGAACACAATTATGGAGATAATAAAAAAGCATGTGATTGTTGTATTTTTCAAAACATCCAGATGTCTTCAAAGATTCCAGCAAACTGGGGACTATGGTTTTGCAATATTACAAGCATCTCTTTCAGTACAAACTACCACACCATTAATTTTAGCTATCAAGCCTCAGTTATAAGAATCCAATTCAACATAATCAAGTTCTAATGCCTCTGATTATTTCTATTTGCTCTTGCCTGGAGGCCTGGAAAGAGTACAGGTCTCACAAATATAAACAGAGGACTCATGATGCTGTTGGAATGTTCTACCTTCCTGTTTTCAAAGCAAGAGACTCCAGAACTTTGAAAAAGTATTCCATGGAGAGAACAAAGGAAGCTTCTTCTTCCATTAGATAAATTTAAAATTCATATATATCAGAGTTATTCGTACAAACTTTGTAAATATCAATTTGCTCAATATTTAAATCTGATTGGAAGTAGCATGTATGGGGTAGACAGACTGGTACTGTATGGAAGTTTCACAGAGGTGGGTTGGGGCCAGACAGCTAAGTTCAATTCAACTCCTCAAACATTTATTCGACAGAGTGGCCCTTACCCTAAACGCGCACACCATCAGATAGCGAAGACAGAGCATCTGGTGACGTTTCATACCACACTGAGACTACCATAAAGATAAAATTAAGGGCATATCCTAAATTTCGTTCAAAAGAGGACAAGGTTAACTTTAGAAAGATCTGTAAAAGCTTCAGAAAAGAAAGACCTTAAGTGTTAAACTCAGTTTAGACTTGACTCTGTAAATGATGGGGAGGGATGTTACCAGCACAGGCATGAAGAAGGGTAATGTAACTGGTGTGCAGGTCAGGGAAGGAATGATTAAAGGAAGAGAGACATACGTGGGCTTACCTATGATGGCCACAGTAGAACCAAAGTGAAAGGGCAAAAAAGACAGAATTAAAAAAAAAAATGCATAAAACTAGTGATGGAAGAGATGAAGATAAGTGAAAGGGAGTCATCAAAGATGACCCAAAGGAGTGTTTCTAAGCAGCATATCTTGCTCAATAAAGAAATGCGAATTAAGCATGAGTAGGACTTTATTGAGAATGACTAGCTCATTCAAAAACATACTGAAGCTGAAGTCCAGCAAAAAATCCAGCAAAAAATCCAAGAGTTCAACACTTGGACTGGGGTGGGAAGAAGAACACCTTGCCACAGCTGGTCACTTACAGAAGCATGGGGTCCAGAGAAGCCAAGCAGCCATTTCCAGTAGCAGAAACACTGGAATGTTCAGGTTTCTTTTACAGGCCCTGGTCATTTTTCAGTTGCAAATTGCAGGGAGCAAATGTTTTGGTTCTACCCAATTCAGCTCGATTTGCATGTTCATAGATAGACACATGGCAGAATTCACCAGAGGGCCAAACACAGCTGGTGCTTTCATGTGGCAATGGGGCTGGCAGGTTGTAGAGCATTCACCCAACGGCTACCACACCTAGATAGCAACTGATTTCACAAACAGCCCCGTTGATGAGGCCATCTCAGCTGACCCCAGTCAGAAATAATCCACAGTCACCTCACGACAGACCATGGGGATAGGGTAACAGAAGAACATAGAAAGAACAGAAGGGAAGGGAAGGAATCAAGGAATAGATCACTCACTTTAATCAGTATTAACAATATTTACATGGAAATACCACGGACAAATAATGGTCTTATTTACAATCTCAGAATTCAAAAAAAACCCACAAATTTTATATATGTAGAGATGAGTACATTAGCAGAAAGCGCAAAAAGGGAGGAATAGTTAAAAACCCAGCTCGACCAGGTGAAGGCTTGCAAGCACACAGTGTACTCATTTTCACATTATCAGTGTGGAACAAGTCTTTCCCAGCCCACGTCTGGTCGTTTTTTCACCCTATAAAACTCTACCGCCTGAACAATTACACAGATTTTGAAAATGAGTGAATCTGACCTATTTATAACACAGTCAATTCTCCATTATTCCTAGGGTCTCTCAGAAGCCTACATGCGTTATGCTATTATCTGCCCTCTGGTCATTCCGTTGTCCATTATCACCTCCACAGGGAAAAAGAGGTGAATCTCAAATCAATCCATTTAACTATTTATTAGTAGTGCTGGTGAAAGAGTAAAGGGAAAAAAAATGGAAAGTGTTCTCTACAATAAATGTAGCCTCTAATCATTAGGCACTTATCCGCAAACTTTCCTTAGTATTGAAAATGTGCTAAAAGTTGCCGTGCTTTGATTTCAAATTAGTGATTCTCCACTACTCCCATGTTACAGAAATACATCAAGAGACTCGAGAATCTTTTTCTCAAAAAACGGCAAAAACTAAATGATTTCTTAGATAGTTATTTATTAGAAAAATCACATAGGGAAAGCTACAAGCACTGGTTTGCAGCCATTGGTAAGTGAGCAGTGTCCAGTTTTAATCAACAGAACCTACTTTATAGTATTTAAATGTGATAACATACATGAACCACATAAGCAACACTCTAAACAAACATTATCTATGATCAAGACCACTATTATCATTGTTGTTGTTGTTTTAGTATTACTGATCCTCTCTGGATGAGAATATGGCCTTGCTAATACTCAGTGCGATGCAAGAATTAGGGGAGCACATTTTTTCTCAACACTCTCATAAATTAACATTAAAAGATCTGGAGTGCTGTTGTAAGCCCCCAGAATGAAAGGGTAGTGGCTTACCAACAACCGTCTCAGGTGTTACACCATGTGTTTCCTACTAGCATGGGAAGTATTGCCAACGTATAGACAGCCCAGAGGAAACCAAGGGCCAAGGAAAGGATATATCCAAATATACTCCATCCTCTTCTAACATTTTCAGCCACTGAAATTCTGCTTAAAAAGGGGGAAAGGGGAATTGGAGTGTGTTTAACGTGTGCTCACAAACACACACCTTGCATGCAAGTCATCTCTGTCCATCAGTTGATAATCCATCATGGAAGTGGCAAAGTGTTGTTACAATCATCCTTTGACCAATAAGAAGGACCTGAAGTCCAACTTCTATTATATAACCATCATAATCACATTAAACCATGCAAGTTTAGAATGTATTGTAACCTTCTTATGCTCTTTGCTGTATTCGATGTGCAAATCATGAAGACCATGTTGGATCCTGCTTTGTGAAGACAGAGTGATTAGGAATTGTTAATATTTCTAGTCATCTTTCCTCTCTGGAAAGCCCTGGCTCCTCAGAGATCTCCATCAGGGAATAACATGCCTAGGATAAAAATATACAAAATTGTATTAAAAGAGCAAAAAATAAAATAGAGAGCAAGTGCACAATTTTCACAAGTTCTTTGCTTTGCTCTCTTTCATTATGCCAAGACAGATACACAAAGTTAATGCCATGAGTTAAACTTCTCATTCTCTGGAAAACCACATCTGTGTGAATATCTACATAACCAACAGTTTTGCTCAGTGCCAAGAAAGGCATACCATCAAGCAAAATTATTTCTTCTTTAAACAGATCTATCCAGTGTGGCATCTGAATTGCCTCATGTGTGGTTTGGAGAGCTTGATGCCGATCAGGTTGGGTTAACCAGCAACCATCTGCCTGACAAACCTGCTTAGAGTAAGGCAGAAAGGTGGTGGTTATATTAATATTTTTCCCCCGACTGGGCAACCAATCAATGGGAATGAAAAAGTACTTCTAAGGAAGCAGAGCCTTTCACTACATTATGAAGATCTTTTTGTCTTCCAGGATTGGCCAGTGCAATTATAAGTTTGTTTATTCAGTTACATTTCTGCAGAACCTGGTATACTGGGCACCTCTGTTAGCACTAGGGAGACAGAATGAATGGCCAACGTTCCTGGGGCCTAATGGGAGAGACAGACATGTAAACACACGCATTTTAAAATACAACACAAACAAGGAAACAACAAAATACTGCAAAAGCCCAGGGAAAGAAGTGATTAATTTTGATTGGGAGGGAAAGTGACATCTGTGTGGGTCTTAAAGGAAAGGACTTTGCCAAATGGAGAGTGAGCAGGACACGCTCTCTGTACAGGGTAAACAGCACGGTCAAGGCAGAGCATCCAGAGGGCCATGACTTACCATGTCTAAACAAGGGTGCAGGTTATGGGTGCTGGAGAACAAGGTCTGAGTGGTAGTTTGTGAGCCAGACTGTCACCAATGTCACATGACATGACAATTTCAATGGGCTTTCTCCAGAGGAGCAGGGGATCCAAAAGGTAGGTAACTACTAAAGAATATGATGTGATTTTTTTTTATTTCAGTATATTATGGAGGTACAAATGTTTAGGTTACATATGTTGCCTTTCATCCTTCCCCCCCTCCCAGAGTCAGAGCTTTAAGCATGTCCATTCCCCAGATGGTGTGCATTGCACTCATTATGTATGTACGTACCCATCCCTTCCTCCCCCCTCCCATCTGCCTGACGCCCGATAAATGTTATTCCTATATGTCCACTTAGGTGTTGATCAGTGAAACCAATTTGGTGGTGAGTACATGCGGTGCTTATTTTTCCATTCTTGGGATACTTCACTAAGGAGAACAGGTTCCAGCTCTATGCAGGAAAATACAAGAGGTGCCATATCACCGTTGTTTCTTATAGGTGAACAGTACTCCATGGAATACATATACCACATTTTATTAATCCACTCATGTATTGATGGGCGCTTGGGTTGTTTCCCATCTTTGCAATTGTGAATTGTGCTGCTATAAATATTTGAGTGCAGGTGTCCTTTTTATAGAGTGTCTTTTGTTTTTTTGGGTAGATGCCCAGTAATGGGATTGCTGGATCAAATGGTAGCTCTACTTGTATCGCTTTAAGGTATCTCCATATTGCTTTCTACAGAGGTTGAACTAGTTTAAAGTCCCACTGGCAATATAAGAGTGTTTCTATCTCTCCACATCCACACCAACATTTATTGTTTTGGGAGTTTTTAATACATTTATTGTTTTGGGAGTTTTTAATAAAGGCCATTCTCACTGGAGATAAGGGATATCTTATTGTGGTTTTGATTTGCATTTCCCTGATGATTAGAGATGTTGAGCATTTTTCATGTTTGTTTGCCATTATTCTGTTACTGTATTTTTTTTTTTTTTAGGAAATTAATTCTAGAGACATCAAAAACATTACAGTGGTTTAGGGCACACTGGTGGTGGGGAGAACACACAGGAGACTAGTTACCAAGAGGAAAGCCAGTCCCGATATCTGGCCCCTCTGAAAATTCTTTTCTAGAAGAATGGAGTTAAATTGAGTGATATTTTGTATTTGGCAATAAATGCACAAAAAATACATTCAGAAATTCACAAGTGACTAGGGCCCAGGAATCTGTATTTTTAACCCGCTCCTCTGGGTAATTCAGATAGAGGAGTCAATTTTAAAAAGGGTGACTGTTGGCTAACCCATCAGACTTTTTTGTGAACTGGGACAAGGTCTTGTTTGAAAGAGTATATCCCCAATGCCTCGCACAAAAGTTAGCATGGTGCCTGGCACCCAGTAAGGACTCAATCTTTGTCAAATCCTCGTCACAAGCTCTTGACTGAAACGAATGTCTGGCTGGCATTCCTTCGGGATTCGGAGTTTATTAGAATCGAGTTTTAAATTCCATTGCTGTCAGCACTATTGGACTTGTTCTTTACCTATCTGGGTAAAGAAATACTTTTTTAAGCTATTTCCCAAAGAATTTTAATCTCTCTTACATTTCCTAAAGTAGCAAAACAAGGTCTTATTGTTTTATGTTGGGTTGAAAGTTGGTTCAGAAGCTACTTACTAAGATGTTAACAGCTTGCAAAATACGCTCTAGTGCTTGCTTCTCAACTGCTCCAATTTGATTAATTATATGTGTATATATTACATTATATATTATGTGATCTTAACAAGAAAAGCTTGTATGTTTCCCAACGTGAAGGTCTGGGGCATGCCTAACGTCTTGTTAAATATAACTTTCTTACATCAATACATTTATAGATTCCTAATGTTGGGGGGCAAAAAAGCAACAAACCTCAACTATGGAATAAAATGTAGAAATTATACTATGTATACATGCAATTATAAGGATAAATGAAAACCAACTCCAATATCACGTGTTTTGACCAGGTTGTCTGAGCATTGTATTTGTCTGGAAGCATCTGCAATAGAATCAGTGAGAAATTCCTTTACTTAAATTAATTGAAAATTACCTTCTGAAAGAAATATTTCCCCACTGAACTGATACTCCAATAGCATCATTCTGATTCTAACATCTATCATACAAGCAAGGTACAATCATTCTATAAGGACAGAATTAAGCATTATGTAAGCATACCAATAATTTACGTGTTAATCTTCTACAATAAAGTATTTTCAGGACGCTGCCAGGAGTCACGTGTGAAATGAATTATGTGAAGCAAGTGTTTAATGGCACAGACATAATGACCACAACTGACTGTGCTCAGTATCACAGTCTAGACACAGGACTCCTTGCAAGCTGCAGGCACTGGTCATCGGTGGAAGGCTATATATATGTCCATGGGCAGAGATGCATGGGGGCAAACCTCTCAATTACCACAAAAGCTACACTTTCAACGAACAAAAAAAGTCCAAGTTAGGCAGGACCCGGCTAACATCACTTTCTGATTCCCCAAACTGAGACATGTCCCTCATTTCTCCCTTTCCCTTCCCTCCCTGGGACACCTCTTAATGCCATCATCCTACACTATACACCAGCAGCTTTAACAAGCTCATTATGCCCCTCCCTCTGTGAAATGCTAATTTCCTCTGCTGTCCATTTCATGCTTTGTTACATGCACAAAGAATGAAATTTTATTTTGCAGAAAAGGCTGTATCATGTTCAAGGAATCAAAAACCTTTGGGATTCCAGAAAAATGGCAAAAATATTTGTAGGAAAGTAAGGGTAACATAATGGAATCATCATCATTTTGGAGACCGAAAGATCGACAGTCAGCATTTATTAAGCTTCTACTATGTGCCAGAACAGTTAGACACTCGACACAATTATCTCAATCCTCAGAAGCATAGCTGTGTGAACACAAAGTCTTTTTCCCCATTTTCTACTTGAGGAGACAAAGACTAAAAGACATTTGAAAATGGGGCCAAGTTTACAAAATTAACAAGTGGCAGAGCCAGCGTTGGAACTCAGGACTATCCCCCTCCAAATGCAGAGCTCTTTTCACTAACACTATGCATTCTTGGCACACTTAGTCTTGACTGCAAGGTCTTCAATCATGCATAAAACTGCAATGCAATTAGGTTTTGTGTCTCCTGCTCTCCTCACCAGCCTGGGCGGCCTCAAGGGGAGGGATCCTGCCTTACCTACCTTTGGCATGTCCAGTCTTACTCTATGTCTGGTACATGGTTAGGGCTAAAAACTGTCTCCTGAATGAATAAATAAGCCTTCTTCACCATCTGGTGTATATACCTTTTCAGCCTCTACAAGAATATCTACTTGATAAGGACCAGGCCACTCACATAAAATATATATTTTCTGGTTGTATTTTGTGCTTTTCTTTATTTACAGTTTACCTAAGACTGATCTGGGGGAAAAAAAATCTCCAATTAAAAATTACTTGGGTTATCTCATTACTTTATCATATTGGGGACATACAGGCTAAATTAGCACCACCTAACTTCAGAGTATAGCAGTACTCCCTCCCCAGAGTAGCTAAGACTTAGATTTGCTTGTGCATTTCAAAGATACAAATACCTACTAACTTCCAGGCATGTACCTAGAGATTCTTCTCACTTTATTAGAATTCTTCAGAGTAGTAGCAAACATTTTCTTTCTTCAAATATTATTATTATATCTCTCAGAACTACCAGAACAAAAGGTACTCAGATTAATTTTGCCAAACTACGAAAGTAAATTTTCATGTTAAAATACAGTTCTATAGCCACGTATTTTACAATGTATTACTAACACACTGATTAGCTGAAAAAAAAGAAAAAAAGCAAGTGTCAGAACTCTGAAAAATAGCAAATCAGAAACAGAAAAGAACCTTGTTAGATACAGATTTCATATTCAAATCACTGATAGAAATACTCATTTTGACCAAGAATCACAATCTAACCATATATTTTATAAATATGCATTTCACATAGGCATGTGTTTTCTGAAGCCTTCAATTAAGCAATGATAAAACAATTAAGAATTAACCTTCACAAAGACCTAAATGCAATCAAATTAGCAAAGTGAAATAAAGATGCTCACCCTTGGAACATTTAAAGTTAAAAGCACCTCAGATCCGACAACTGTAAAAATACAACTGAACAAAACATGCGAATAAATTGTAAAGAACTGTCCCACAGGGTTTAGTGACATTAACATCATGAAAATAAGGCCAGACTTAGGAACGTATGTTGGCTTCCTAAATAAATTATGTCTTTTTATACACAGGTAATGGGTTAAAGAGGTTTGTCAAACTACTAAAAAGATAGTTTTTTGCACTAGCCCGCCTTATTTTGCAAAACAAAATCTTTAAAAAAAAATCACTGTATATTCTATAAATGATGCTGTTTTTGCAAAAAGAACCTTGGATGTGTAAAGTATAAACTCAGTCAAAAAGAAAAACAGCCCTACTTCAGGGAACATTGATGTTTTTTTTCCAAAAATGATCCTCAATTTTCAATTTCCAAAATCAAGCCAAGCTATTAAGGAAGGAAAGTTTGACCCTTGAACTCAATTCACCCTACTTATCCTTCATCCTTAAAAAGATACTTGCATCAAAATAGAGCAAACCCAGAAAAGGAGATAACCCATCATTAAATGAATGGAGCAAATGAGGCAGGGGCTACTAGACACTTTATTGGGTGCACAGCAGAATCCGCAAGAGCAAAAGCTTCTGAAGGGCAGGGTATTCTGTCTTGGTTACCACCTTATTTATATAAAACTTAGTCTATCCTAGCACAAGACAATCATGCAGTGATAAATGTTATCAATTTGAATAAGGCCTCTTTATGGGAATATAACACTGTATTGTTATCAAGGTATTTTCACACACATTAATCTTATTTGACCCCTCAACTACTCTGTTGAACTCTGCAGAGAGAAAATTAAGTCTCCAAGAGATTAAGTAATTCGTACAAGGTCGTATGTAGAAAGGAGTGTGCTGACATGAGAATGAGGCTTTCCTTTCTTTCCTCTATATTTAACTCCCCACCATATTTCAGGTGCCAAATGTTTACATCATAAACTCCTCTTCATTCAGAACAAGCAAACTTGTATTCTACTATGTTGGAGAGAGAGTGACATGCCATTATTTTAAATCTAAATGTTTGTATGACTGCAACATTTTTTACTGTTTTAATTTTTAAAAACCCAACTCTGATCATTTTGGGTGGGTTCGTAAAAAATGAAACTTCTAAACTGCATCTGGAAAATTCTATATTTATGTGATATAATGTAAAACGTTCAGCCTTAGGTAGTCCTTAACTCATTTCTGACTCTGTTTACCTAATCAGAAGCTAGGTGGGTAGGGTTTTCTTGTACCAACTCACAGAGGTGGTTGTGAGGAGTAAGTGAAATCCTGTGGGTGAGAACTGGAAAATGGCAGATATGAATGTGTTTTTAAACCAATCTTTAAAACAGCTTCCTGGAACCTCTATGGCCAATATTCCACACACCTCTCACTTCCTCTTTAATATGCACAATGAATATTACAATTCCTTGCATTATTTCCTTCTTCTAAGTATTCGAGTCCATGTTTGGGAGCAAAGTGGGAGAAGAAATGATCACAGAGACTGTTTAGATACTGGATTCTGATGAAAGTGACACCCACAGGCAGCTGGGGCTAAGAGTGACACCGGCATGTGAACCTATTTCAGGACTGATATGCGTCTAATGTTTTCCATTCAGCCACATGACCTCTATTGACTTCAATGGACAGTATATTTGTGAACCGATTTTAGGAACCAGTTCTTTTACTCCCTGCTGAAGGAGGTTTCAGTGTTCTGAGGCCTAATAGCATCTATGAACTTTGAGACCTGATATTTTTTAGTGGGTTTAAATCCAAAAGCCCTCAGGTTCTTAAAGGGTTCAGATGGAAGATTCTTTTTATCCACATCTTGAAAGCTCTAATAAAGAGAACTGAAATATAACAATATGACCTGTGAACTGAGGGGAACAGAAGACCTTTTTCCAAGTTTCTTGCACATTCCCTTAGAAGCAACCTGGGAAGAAAGTGGGAAAAAATGCTCAGTTCTAATGAGCAACTAATAGCTAGTAGCACCAGAGATTTATTTTGTGAATGTTTCAAAAAATGGCTAAGGTCTTTAACTATTAAACTGCCAGAAAAAGCATCTCCTTATTAAGTATTAGCAGCATAACTGACCAGTGTTTGAGAATCATGAATGTGGTCTTTTGCCTTCCCAAATTATACAAGGATATTTTCTTTGACCTTCCCTTATTACAGATCTGTAACAACGACACTGCTTTGTTCGGGCGACTCAGGACACATGGCGCTGCCTGCTTTTGCAGAAACATATCCCACATTAAATTAAGTTAGAGGTGGTATTTGAAAAATAAATAAATAAAGGAGTTCCAATTCAGTGCAAATGGTACAGGAGGCCAGTAAGTGGGAAGCCTGCAAGAGAAGGACTTCTTTTAGAAAGATGTTTTACAGGACTTTTTCTGCATCATTAACTCTTCTGGAATCCTGAACATAACATGATGAATTTCCCTAAAAAAGTAGCTACTGTTTAATTTTGAATCACTTCAAAGAGCCACAGTAGAAGGAATCAAAGAAAACCAAAAAGACCAGTAGATGCAAAATTCGCCAAGGGAAAAAAAAAAAAGGAAAAAAAACCATGAAGGTTCTAACAGATTTTGACCATGTACTCAAAATACCGCTGATTATTTTGCTAATACAGTGTTTTACTGTTCCATGTGGCTGAAATAAGTCTCTGTATTCATCAGAGCACAGGATATTTTTATTACAATATTTGTGTCATAGCCCTTAAAAAAGGAACATGCTTAAAACCTTGAAAAGAATCTCTGTCTTAAATGGTTCTTGCTGTGTGTTTATGTGTGTGCATTTTACTATGATCAGATACTTAATTGGAAGTAGCTTACTACTGAAAAAAGTAAAAAAAAATAGTTCTATCCTCAATATGTAGTTTTAGAAGAAAAACATAATTGCACAAAAGCAAAGAAATTTGGAGGGTGGAAAAGGTAAGAAAGTTGCCCGAGGTAGTATAATGGATGTTTAACTTTAATAATAATAATAACTCGTCTTAAAAAGTCTTGCGTAAAACCTGCCCAAGGGAAAAGAAAGAAAACCTCCTAAAAATTCCATATCCCCAAATACCACTACATCAAAAACCATCTGGAAAATGTCAGATAATGGTATCCGCCCACCTAAGAAATTCAGTAAACTTTGTCTTCAATTAGCATTTAGAATAATCAACTAAAACTGGTATTTCTATTTGAAAACCCTCAGAAGACAAACCTGGATTAGGAATAAAATTTTAAAAGTCTCCTTAAAAGGCCCATCTGTTTATAAATACTCTTCTCACACTCTTTGATCTGTACCATAAGTTCACAGTCGAAGCACAGCTGAATTTAAAGACATACACACAGCTACCATGAAGTCTAGTTACCACATATATATTCTGAGCTTGTCTCAAGTTTCCCTTGTTATGTAAGCACTTAGGAGCAATAAAATTTCACTTACATTCAGCAGTTTTGTGAGTCCTACAACAATAGTCTACCTGACTGTACAATCCTTTCATTGGCAGTGGACAGTTCCAGTGTTTTATTTATGTTGATTACCTTGTCAGTGATATATGGAATAACCATTTAGTAGCTTCTCTATTAGCCCATAACATTTTATTACTGTTATTAAATATCATTACCCATACTGAACTCTGTATCAGAAAAAAATCAAATTAGAAAAATTGAAATATCCAGAAAGAACTAAGAGCCAGTGGAGTCCCCACCCCCAATATAACCTGCAGAGTCTGATGCAAAGGAAGAAAAACAATGAGTATTCACTTCTCACAGATAGAGGTCACTAATGGACTGAATTTGAATCACTGTGGCAGAAACCACAAAGTTATTAATGTAATCTAGTGAAAATGAACTTGAATTGAAATTAAAATAAAGATATCAAAAGATGATTATCTTCTGACTTGAAAAGAAAAATTGTCTCACCTGGACCTTTTCTGAATCTTCTAAACAGAGAGCAAAACCAAAAGCCGCACATCACCCTTACTGTTTTTTAACTTGAGACACTCAGACACTGATGATCACAGAAGCAGCAATTTCTTCCTTGTAAAGTACAAAGCTGAAGAGTCAAACTCGATCAGATGTTCACACTGGGTCCCTACAGAATAAGGATTCTGGACCTGTACGTACGTATTTGGGCCTTTTCTTGAAACCACAGCTTCAAACTGGGAAAATATAAGGTTGCTTTACGGAGCTATGTCTAAATCCTAAATCAAACTCTCCAGCAGGCCAGAATATAAACGTAATGGGCATCAGAGAAGGTTCAAATTAGATCCAGCCGGCCAAAGTCAAACTCGGATATGATCACATCATGTGAAACCCAGCATACAGGAAAAGCCATGAGTGCCTTGGGGACTCCAGGGTAGCCCAGCATGGTGTCATTTGGAAATCTACTTTCTTCTGTTAAAAGCATCCCCTGGAATTTCTAAAACTGCAATGAAACTACTGAAGTGTTAAGACATGGGCATTTAAAAAAAAAAAAAAACAGCATTCCTTCCATGCTAGGTATGTAATAGGTTCTGCTACAGCTAGTCAGATTCTTTTTACAATTTCTTGTACCTACTGGCAGAGATATGGAATAATGTTCGAAATTTCATCTTCCAACCTTCTCCAGTCACAGATATTTGCAACTCAACATGACAGTATGGTGTTGCACTGTCATCTATGATTATTAAAAATCCATAAATGGTTTAACCCTATCCTGTTTCTGGCTTTTGAGGAGGGGAGGAAGAAAAGTTCTATTTTCAGGAGCAATCATGCTATGGGGAAATAAGCAACTTTTCATGGTATGTGATTATCTACAGATTAGTTGTCTTCTAACATGGTGGTCTGTCCCATCATATGTATCTGGCGCATGTTGCTCAGTGATTAAATAAAACTAATAATCCAGTTCTAACACTTTAAGTACTGATCTAAAATTTTACATTCACGCTGTAACAACCAAATACATCCTTGGACAAATGCCAACCTGCATTCTATTTACCTCAAATGTTTTGGGGATCCTTTCATTGGGGATTTAATAAGGTCATGCCAGCTAAGACTGCAGACACTATCGGTCTGATATGGAAGCTAGCCTTCATTTGGCTGGGAGAAATTAGACGTAACAATTTTTTTGGAATAAGGCTGTGAGCGAGTGGACATGCTCCAAAGCGCCCTGAAACCCTGTGTGATTAAAGAGCCTCCCAGCTGAGTGGGGAGCAATAGCTTCCATTTAGAAGAGGCTTTGCATAGCAAATGCAGCATGTAAAGAAATCTAATCAGCACCTTGCACTCCTATGCGAGCATTTACACGGATTTGTGCCTTGCACTTGATTAGCTTACTGTAAGCTTTACAAGAGATTCCCTTCACTAAAATTAATCAAAAGCTCTTGGAGGCTGATTTCCATTCACAAAGGAAGACAGGATGAGTTTCCAGGTGAATAAGTAATGATCATAATAAAGATAGCAGCAAACACTGAGTGGCTTAGAAACTCAAAACTCAGTTGGGGGAAAGGGAGCGTCAGGGAGTTGGGGCTGGAATCTTTCTGCTCCTGGAGCGAGCAGCAGCTATTTTCTTACCCAAAGTAAGGCTGTAGCTGGGCAGACGTGACCGTCTTCTCTCCTCCGCTATCCCCGCCTCAATGCACACGCGGCCACCGCCACTCACTTCCCCGGCCCCATCGTGCATCAGGCCACCGAGAAAAATTCGGCTTCTCTGCAACACCACTAACCACACGCGCGCGCACACGCGTGCACACACACACACACACACGCACACACTTGGATAATCATGGCAAATTCACATCACCAATGGCTAACACGTTTCATCTCACCGCTCAATGAAAATGTGACTTCTAAAGTTCCTATTTTATGATGCCAAAAGAGGAAGGCGGGGGGGGGGGTAATCTGAGGATGTCAAAAGGGGAAAGGATAGTTTTCCCCCTTCGTTTGCAATTTTCACCCCCCAAATTTGCTTTCCTGCACCAGCTAAAGGAAGCCGCAAGTAGACAGCGGGTTCGAAAAATTTTTTTTTAAATATGCTAGGAGGTGAGAGAGTGAGAAGGTGGGGGTGAGCGAAATCCATGAATCATTTCTCTGGATTGAAGAATACTAAAAGGCCCTGAACTCACATTACAAATTTCCAAAGAGCTACAAGACGAGGCACCAGCTGGGGCTGAGGGCTCTCCTCCACTCCTGGGGGGATTCGCCTCCCTGCACAGCTATCCCTCTAACGTGACTGTATATCTGCCAGTGCTCAGTACCCATCCCCGGGATCTTGAACTTCGCCTCCCTCTTACTTTCAGGCAGACCTGGTGAGCGCCGCGAACAGCTCAGGCAGGGAGTAGGAGCCTACCGGAGAGGCACGGAGGGAGAGGGATGGGGGTGCGCATTACCTGCGAAGCTTCTCGAGGTCGTCTTCCAGCCCTGGTGGTAATCCCGCTCAGCTCCGCGCCCTCCCTCAGATCCAAACTTTTGCTCGGTCCTCCGGGTGGCGGCGGCGGCGAAGGCGGCGGCTGCAGGAGCCAAGCCCTGTCGCCCGCAGCGTCGGGGCTCTGGGGTGCGGAGGCCGGAGCCTCAGAGCGGTGCGCGCCTCCCCGCAGCCGGCTGGCGCCCGGGGGCCCCGCTCGCCGCGCTCGCTCTCGCCTACTTCCCCCACGGAGCCGCGGCATCGTCTTCCCCCGTCCTCCGCCACCTCCGCCTCCAGGGCTCGGGCATGCCACTTTCTCTCGGCTCCGGCCGCCGCGGCCCCCGCCTCCTGTGCTCCTGCGCCTCCCCCTTTCCGCTTGGCCAAGCTAACGAACCCCGAAAGAAGCGGGGCGAGCGAGCAAGGCGGCGGAAAGGGGTCCCGCGACGCCGGGGCTCCTTGGAGACGCAGGACCCCGGGGATCGGCGGGAGAGCGAGGCGGGCTCAGTTCCGACGCGGGTGAGCTGACTGCGTGGAGCCGGGCGTGCGGCGCTGCGCGGGGGCGGGAGCGGGGCTCGCTCCAAGTGCTGCGCCCGCCCGGCGCGGGTCTGGAGGCTGCTCCGACCACACTGCTGCCTCAATCCGACGCGGCCCGGCTAATGTAGCCGCCGCGCCCCCACCCCCACCCCTCCTGACACCCCCGGGAGA
Source organism: Lepilemur ruficaudatus (assembly GCA_963574885.1). Taxonomy (NCBI): domain Eukaryota; kingdom Metazoa; phylum Chordata; class Mammalia; order Primates; family Lepilemuridae; genus Lepilemur; species Lepilemur ruficaudatus. The sequence continues at coordinate 144,312 of CAUYRT010020752.1, forward strand.
TGTTTACTGTAATGAATTCGCGGGATCGCCTCCGCTGCTCCCGCGCTCCTCCTCTCCCTCCGTCCCTCGCGCACTGGCGCGCGCCCCTCCTCGAGCCCTCTTTCTCTGCCTCCCTCCCCGAGTCCCTCCCACTTTTCTAGTTTAAAGAATGCTTGGGAGGCGCGGCTGCTACCCAAAGCTTTCCAAGAGGCAAAGTCAGACTCGGCTTTTAACCCTGTCCTCTCTGAAGAGAAATGCAGAGCGCCCGGGCTGACACCGCGAATGCCACCCTGACCCTCCCTGCACGGCTTTTCTCCCTCTCTCTACCCTGCACACGTCCTCCCTTACCTCCAGCTTTTAAGGATAATGCCACCAACTGAACCCAGAGAGGCGATTTCCTCATGTCTGCCTAATGTGCTTCCAGGAGGGAGGATCTTTTACTTAGACACTGAGAAATGATGGAAACGTGAGATTAAAGGGTAAAAATATAGCAAGCCTCTCAACCAAAATGGCGTTATTTCAAGTGCAGGCAACCTTGGTGATGTGCCCCCCACCCCCCACTCCATCACTAGTTCCCTCATCCTGGACCTTCTTAAATAACTTTAACTGGAGAAATAATCTAAAGTTTAATATGATTATTTTAAACACCCCCATTTTCTCCCTTCACCCCGGCTGCTGCTGGAAAGAGCGTTATTCCCCCATCGATTGCAGTCGACAACCAGAGATTCAGCCTAAAGATTTAAGAAACAGGCTTGACAGCTGAAGAAGCCTAATTTGTAAACAGGCAACGTTTCCACTTCGCAATCTCTTTGCAAAGGTTAAAGAGTAATGTAAGAAAACCAGGTGCACGTTCCCTTTATGGGGGTTGGGGGGAGGTTCAGGTTTTCTCATTTTCTTTTCATTGCTGCTCCTTCAGCCTCCAGTAAGTTGCTGTCATGTTTTAACAAGTCCGGAGAGAGGCTGAATCTGAACAGAAGAGGGAGAACGAGCCCGCGCCAAGCGCTTGGCTACTCTGAGACGCGCAGTCGCTAGGGCCCACGAGCTGCAACCAGCGTGTTTAAAACTTGCCCGAGACCAACTTCCTAGGGATCCCCTCAGTTCCCGGGGCAGAAGAGTTGGGCTGAGGCGGTGCTGGAGACCCGCTTAAGATGATTTCCGGACGCGCCCCAGGCGCGACCGCACTCCACGTCCTCAGTTCAAAACCTGAGTCACTTGGCATCACTTCCCCGATTGTTTTTATTTCCTTCGCATCCCTGTTGTGTCTACAGCCTTCAGGTATTTGAGCGCCTAAGACACTCAAATGTTAAGACGACTTGGAGAAACGCCCGATTTGCCTTCCATGCCACGCACGGATACACCCAGACGCACGCCCTCATGGAGACGCACGATGGCACACGCGCTCACACGCGCGTGCGCTCACACACATGCACATACACACATGTACACACGAGTAGCCGGTTCGTGCGCACGGGTCAAGGTGGCTAGGAAAACGCATTGACTTGGATACACATAGCCTATCTTCTCTCCAAACACAGCGTGTGACTAATAAATATCTGGCAGGGTGGGGAGCGCGGCTGGGGGCGCTAATCGGAGGGGAACAGACAGTAGTAAGTGCCATCTTGCTGGGAGGTTCCAGGAGCAAAGCGCCAACGACGACTGTGGCGCTGGCCTCAGCCTCAGCCTCAACCGGCAAATGCCGCTGGCCGGACGCCCCTAAGCTCTAGGAATTTCTCAGGCGTCAGGTGTGAGTCCAGCCTGCCCCAGTCACCCTCTTCCCCTAAGGCTTCCTTTCCCTGGTTAATGCCCTCACGACAACTCTGCAACCTTGATCTTGACCCTGATTACAAATGAGAAGTGACCGCGCCCACGCTGAAAGCGAGGAGGCGAGCCCCATACTGGTCAGCGAGGCGGAGGGATCTTTCCAGGAGGTCTCCAGCCCCCGCAGAGACTGGGTGGCAGCTGGTAAGGCCCTGCTTCAGTCACCCTCGCGGTCTCCTTGCCCATGCACTCAGCGCCTAGGGGAGTTATCCGCCCCCTCCCTGCGTCCCACGTACGGCTCAGGGAAGCAATCCGGGTTCACCCTTGTATGCTCCTAGCGCCTTCGCCACCCCCGCAGGCGCGTCAGGAAGGCGCAATGGCCTCAGTTCAGTGCCCGCCAGCTCCTGGAGGACTAGCGGAGCTGGAAAGGGGCTTGGTTTTGAAAAAAGCACCCCCTCCTACCAAGGAAAACGAATTATCATCCACTGCATCTGCTTAGCGGCTAACCGATCCAGATTGCGGGCAAGGAACGAGCTGGTGCCTTTAAATACAACCTTGATAATAACTCTAGTGACATTAACAGCAGATGGGGCGAGGGGGTTGTTACAGATGTAAGTTGAGATTCATTCTTGGGAAGTGAGAAACTGGACTGCGGCAAGGTTAGGGGCTCTGGAACCCCCAGTGTCGGATGCATGCTTGTAGCAGGCAAGCAAATTTGGGTTTTCACCCGGAGCTCAGTCACAAAACTCCTTCGAGCAGACGGATCTGACCTGCAGACAGACGTCCCTAAAGTCAGGGGAGAGCTAAGCTGCCTATTTTCTCTCTATGCAAAAGACAAAGCCTAGAACACCCCACCCTGGTGACCACCCTACCCTGGTTCAAAAAAGAAACAAAAATCTTTCCCCAAAGAGAGCGTGGTGCCCGCGCAGCGGCAGCTCGGGCGGTTACTGGAAACTTCACCTGGCACAGCAGCCCCTTTACCTGGCGGCCGTGTCTTCTCGGCAATGGGCTCATCCGAATCCAACAGGGTCAGGGAGGTGGAAAGGGAAGAAGCTGACGCGGCAGCAGCGGGGCTCCCGGGGCATGGTATTGTTTTAGGGGTCGCCGTCGAGGTCCTTGCTGCCCATCGTTGAGAACTGCCGGCCTGGTCCCGGGGCTCGGTGGACACAGCGGAGGGCGCGGAGGTGCCGCCTCGCCGCTAGACACCTAGCTAGCACCGAGGACCGGAGGCACAGCTCGGCGGGCGCAGCGCAGCGCCTGGGCGCGGAGATTGCGAGCACCGACGTTAACTCCGAGCACTCGTTCCTCCGCGTTCACAATGGATGATACCAAACTCGCAAGTGAAGGCGACAGGTTTCGAACGTACAACTAACTACGAGGTACCCAGCCTGAGAGTGTAAGCTGCTTTTCCCAACCCCCTCCTCTCCCTCCTACCAGGGAGGGAACTAACTTAACCCTGTGTGCGCCCTACGCTCCCTGGAGAAACTGGAATCGACTAGGAAACTGCAGGCGGCGGCTGCCGGGACGAGAGCTTTGTTCACGTGCGTTTCCAGTGGGTGTGTTGCTGTCTAGGGGCACTCGCGTGGCACGACGCCAGTGGCGGGCTTCCAGCGCCAGACTCAAGGATGGGAAGGAGCCCTAGCGTTTCATCCGGACCAGACGCAGCCCTCGCAATCTATTTTTTGCCTTCAGTTACCGGATTTATTGAAGTTGCCAGCGAAGTTGGTTTTTATTCCTCTCCTTCTCTACCCTCCGCCCCCCGTATTATTTCCTTTCCCAGCAGCGCTTTGAAGATTTGGAACTCGTCGCTCATTCTAGTTAGTATTTTAACTGTGTTGCGTGTGCGAGACAAATTGTGGCGGTCGCCCACCCACCCATGCTAAATGTGAATGAAACCACAAGAAAAGCTGCCTCCCACCCACCCATCAAGTACCCGAGTAAGCCTAATGACACAGATTCAAATAATTAAGACTAGACACCACAGCGGAAGATGGGTGAGGGGAGAGGAAGGAGTTTGATATGTGAGTGGGAAATGGAGAGAAAGAAGGAGAGAGAGAGGGGGGGAGAATGCGCGCTAACCTTAGAATGGAATAAACAGGGGAAACGCAAACAAGAATGACAATGCAAAAAAAAAAGAAAATCCAAGTCCCAACATTGAAAGTAGCAGGTCAGCTTTAAGCGCCTACATTTTGATCCGCGGTATTTTCCCATCTCCTTTGGAAGCGGTTTAATAGAGAACACAGGAGCCTCTGCCTTGGCTGCCCAAATGCTTTGCATTTTGTAAACAGCTTTGACTAAGTGCTCTGGACTCCCACGAAGTTAACCGGAGTTGGAGGCGAGTCATCTCCTGAACGCTGGATGGAAGCTTAGACAAGAGAACGCTGTCGGCAGAGCTCTCTGCTGTCACCGTCACACCCAAATGAGCCGGGACGTCGCTCAGAGCGCAAACTCAGATCTACACACGGACATCTTCAACCGATTCCTTCTTCCTTCGACTCCATTCCGGACTAAAGAAAGAAAGAAAGAAACACTGAGCCGTTATAAAGCATTTAGAGGATGGCACGTGGATCTTGCTGAAACTGAGTTATTTAGAAAAAGAGAAAGTGTTTTTCCACCAGATAGACGTTCTAATTTCTCTTTGCAGCATACCCAAGCCAATGGGATTCAGTAATAGCCATTTCAAATTACCAGCCACAGAGGCAGTGGGAACGCTGCTTCCAGCCCTCCCTGTGCAGGACTCCGTTGTAAATCCTTCTGGATTGCCAAGGTGGCAGCAAAGCATAGGGATAGCTCCTCAGGCTCCAGAATCAACGAGGAAGATCACATTTTAGGACAAATACTCATCTACCTGCTTTTAAACATCCATTTTTCGTATGTAAGTGTGTATAAGTATCCGCAGGAGGCTCTTCCTTTGAAACCTGGATCTGAAACAACAGCATAATTATTTCATCTTTAAGAACACATTATTTGAGAAGGTAAAACGGAACACTGTAGAGTTTTTACTTTCTGATTTATGCTGCTAGAGAAGGAATGAGACTGAAAATGGGGGAGGGGTGGCTGCAGACGGTCAGAATTCATATTTTAAATTATTGCTGTTGCTAAACTGTAAGTATGTGCTCCCTATTGAGGGCCACTGGGCCAGTTATTGTAATCAGGACAAGAAAAAATAAATAGGGAAAAATATCACACCAAATGTGTGAGCAGAATTGTTGTAACAAATTTCTGTTCCACATGACCTGTGAATCAGCTTTAGTAATGTAAGATGATCGAGCCAGAGTTAGCAAAAGAATAAGAAATGTGGTTCAGGGGCTCTAAAGCTCAATAATTCTGCAGATTTACAAAACTGTAGAAATGAGGTTACTTTATCTTTATTAAGAAACTCGTTAATACATAAGGGTAGAGAGGTGGGCCAAAGAGAAACAAAAAGCAAATTTGTGATCTTCAAAAAACAGAAGTTCAACTCATTCAATATTCTTAATACTTTACTCTTCAATAGAGTTTTCATTTCAATTGAAATTTGTTATCTCAAATTATTCAGATTATTTAGCCACCCCCCAAGTTTCTTATATCATTCCTCATCCAGACAGAAACATTTATGTATGTACATTGGCCTGTGTTTCTAGTACTTAGTGAAAGTGAAAATAACACAATATCTGGATCATAAGATCATGATTTAAGCTCAAAGCACTGACAATTTTGATCTTGAGTAAGTTCATCTCTGAGTCACTGCTTCTTCATTTGTAAAATGGACATTAAAAAAGAAATTCCTGTTCTACCAGCCTTCTGACATTGTCCCATCATGAGTCAGCATATGTGAAAGTGCTTTAGAAATTTGCCTTGTTATTGTTAATGATATTAGCCTTACATCACAGGGTCCCAGCCTTCAAAACCTAGGCAAATTATATCAATGTAAACATTATCACTTTCCCCTACTCCTACCATCTTGCATTGCCTTGGAACAGTTATCAAAACTAAGAAACCAATATTGCTACACTGCTGTTAACTAAACTCCAGATTTCATTCATATTTCATCAGTTTTTTCACCAATATTCTTCTCCTGTTTCAGGATCCCATCTAGGATATCACACTGCCTTTAATCAATAGATAACCTATGCTAGGTCTTTCCTTATTTTTTATGACCCTGAGAGCTTTGGGAACTAATGGTCAGGTATTTTGTAAAATGTCTATCAGTTTGGGTTTGTCTGCTGCTTTCTTATAATTAGACTCTTCTTACTAGTCTTAAGAAAAAATACCAGAGGAGGAATGCCTTTCTGGTCACATCACTACGTCAGGTGGAACATGGTACCAGCATGATGTCATTGACGACATTAATGCTCTCCAAGATATTTCTGTACCAGGTTTCTCTACTATACAATTGTATGCCCTTTCCATACTTTCTTCTTTGAAAGTGAGTCCCTAAGTCCAGCCCAATCTCATGAATTTAGGATTTTAAAATGATCAAATTAAGCATTTAGTGTGACTTGTAAACATTTCAGATGTCAAATTCACTCAGAAATAATCTGTTATAAAATTCCTCCTACGTAGAATTTAGGAAAGTCCTCCTATATTTCCTCAAGAAAATGCCCAACAATCTCCTCTGGCTAAATACTTTGAAGCCGTTTTCAACTCATCTACCTATTACAAACCCACTCATTCCCCAAATCTTGATTTTTTTTTTTGAAACTCCCCCTTCTTTACCAATCCCATTGCCACATCTCTGTGTGGTTCAAAGCTTCAATTTTCCTATGAAAAGATGACATCCATGACCTTCTTACTCTTTTTCCCTTTCATATTTTTTGACTGGTGTGGTGCTTCTTTTATTTGCCCTTAAAGTGATATTAGCTACCTACGTATGCATGTCTTGACTAGATCTTACTGTCTCAAAAAGTTAAGTTGGTTTCGCTTTTGTATTTGCCAAGTGTCCAATACAGTGCTTTTCACCTGGTTGATGCTCAAAACATGCTTATTGACTTAACAAATAAGCTCCTCTGGCAGGTAGAGAGAAATGTATCCTTTTCTGTAAGATGAGGACCACTGTAAGAAAATCCATGCCTAGTACACTATGGAGAGGAGGAATTTCTCTTCTGTCATGAATATAAAATATTCCTAGTCTATGACATCCTTTTCGTGAGGCGTGGCTTGATTACATGAATCTGTGGCATTGAAATGCATGCTCTTCTGATTTTGAAACACCATACTAGAGTATGTGGTTCATCCTTTGATCCAACAAACATTATAGAAAACATAAAACATATAGCAGGTCCGTTGGGAATAGAGTTAGTCTCTATTTTGTCAAAACTCACAGTCTGGTGGAGACGCACAAATAATTATGTGCTTATTAGGGAAATACAACAACTTAGCTATGTGCAAAATACTTTAGTGCCCTGAAACAGAGTCTAGAGAGATGGCTTCATTCAAGTGATGAGGAGGCTCTTTTGACAATGTACTGATACGACAGGGGACTTTGCGGCATTATTTTATATCCAGCCTTCTGCAGCCTACAGCAGCTCCAGCTACTAAATAGAGTCCCCTGTCTCATGAAAAGCCCTTTGGGCCAAGAACTGGAAAATCAGTGTGGAAGTAACTGCTTGAGTATCCATTTCCCCCAGCGTTGGTTTCTTTGCCTTTCTGTGCAGGTTACAAGATGATTATGCGTGAACAAAAACAGAAGGTACATACTGACAGGAAACAAAAGCACGTTAAACCATGGAGATTTCCTCTTACATAAACCTGCCATTTGTTAAGCAGTTGCTCTCTGTTTTGAAGGGAAGCTGGCATAAACTTGATACAAACATTCTCCAACTGTGCTGGGAGGAATAAGTAAAGGAAACACCTTTTTAAAAAGAGTATAAAAAGAGGTAAAAGATCTACCCGGGGACTTATACAAACCTAGATGCTACCATTGTAGAAAATGTTACTGAGCCTACCTATATCTAACTATAGCTCTGAGGAGGAGGGAAGTGACTTTTTAATATAAGAAAACATACTTAATTAAATGTGCATATAAGATTCTGAATTGAGATTGGTATGTATTTTCTCCCACTAGCTAGCAACATTAGAAAAATGAAATTACATTCTTTAGAGGGCAGGGACAGTTTTCAAGACTGATCTTTATTACAAGAATGAATGTCTTCACTCAAGCTTTGTGCGATTACAAAGAGCTCTGAGCTTGGACTTGGAAGATCTTACTTCAAGTATCCATGACTTTATCAGGAAAACCACTTAACTGCTCTGAGCTTACAGTCTCTTTTCTATCAAATTCGAAAAGTAAAACCAAGACTGTCTTCCAGGGTAGATAGGTGAAGATCAAGTGAGGTGAGGTATTTCAAAGCTCAAAATAAGGATTATTTTGCCATTATTTATATAATTATTGTGTTTTGCAGAACACATTTTAATGTGAGATATATACTGTATCCTGTATAACCTTGGCCACTCCATGGAGTTTTGCTAGTGTCGCTCCTGCCTGCTTTGCTGGTGACCTTGCTCCATATAACCTCTGAGAGCTTCAAAAGTACAGGGCTGCTTAATGACTCTATACAATTCCTTCAAGTAGCACCTTTTGCTGCCAATTTTTTACCTACCCAAGAAATAGACTTCCTCAGCCCACAGAATTCTGAGCTTACCTTTTCACTACATTATTAAAGAATTCATATAAATCGCTTGGCCAATTTTCTTTCACACTTCCTTTTCTTAGCTAATAGAGGTAACTGTAAAGTTTTTCAAGTGGTTCTTTTATTTTGCTTTTTAATTTTATTCTTGAATTATTTTAGTGCTTGAGTTTTCTGGATTTAGTCATCTCATTTACTTACTCAGTTGGAACAACTTGGATTTAATGTTTCCTTTTTCTCCATATAAAACATCTTTGAAAAGTAAAATTAACACTAAAACTTGAGAGTAAATTTAAAGAAATAGTTCCTCCCAGATAGTGTCTCTTTTTGTGTTTCTGTCTAATGGAAACATTTCAAAGTTTCTGTTAGTATAATGTTTTGTAAACAGGTTAGAAAATCAGTTACCGTGAATAGAAGTGAATTTATTAGTATTAGGTTTTTGCTCTTTATTAATAGTACAGAGGCAGGAGTTAAATTCTCCTTCCTAAATGCTACAGAGCTAGTCTGGGTCACCAGCCTGTTTTGTAGGTTGACAAAGGCCTAAGGGCTCTTTTCTCTGAAGAAGTCATTAAGAGCTTGATTTTGAAAATCCTTTCTATTTTCCTTGGTGTTTTGAAGGGATGTCTACTTAATCCCAAACACAATACCAAACCACAGACAGGTCAGGATTGCTCCGGTTTTGAATTATTTTTTTATTTTTTCTTTCTGGGGATTTTGCAGCATTTTCACATTTATATAGTGTGGCTTCTGCTGCCCTTTCATTCAATACTTTGGAAATGCATAGTACAGTGTTAGATTATTTTTAAGTGCAGCAGATACAAGAACATGTATTATAGGTCAGAGTTGATAGAAAGTCAAGCAGTTGACATTATCATGGCTCCATTTGTAGAAACTTTATCCTAAAGCATTCCTAAATGAATTATTTTATCTGAGAAGTCCCCCCACCAACGCCCTCCATGACATACTAATGAAGAATTAAGTGTAAGCTACATATCCAAGGTCACAGAATCAGTGATACAGACAGTAATAAACGCCAGGTCTCCAGAAGCCTGTCCAGAGCTTAGCCCATTGCCCTGCTATAGATGTTACTCTCTCATCAGCAGAAAATTTGTTCTTGTCCTTACGGATAAAACCAAAGGTACTTTTAAGACTTTCTAAATATCTCTAAATTAAAAGCCAAATTCCCATAAAGACATCCTGTCTTCTTTATTTGGCTATCTTAAGCAGATGGCTTTAAAAATTATAAAAGTAAGTCTATAACGTGTAACCTAAATATTTGTACCCCCATAATATGCTGAAATTTAAAAAATTATTTCAGTAAAAAAAAAATAAGTCTGTAAAAGGTTAGGGGTCTTCCACTTCATTAGAGAAATAATATCAAAACCACAGGAGAAACCACTTCATACCTAGTAGAATGACTAAAATAAAAAGACAATAGCAAGAATTAGCAAGAAAGTAGAGAAACTGAAACCCTCAAACATTACTGATAGGAATGTAAAATAGTGAAACCACTTTGGAAAAGAATCTGACATAATGGCTTCTTAGAACGTTGAACATGAATTTATGGTATGATCCAGGGATTTCACTCTTAGGGATCTATTTAAGACAAATGAAAACATGTCCACACAAATACTTTCACACAAATGTTCTTAGCATTATTCATAATAGTCAAAAATTGGAAATAACCTAATTCATCAGTTGGTGAATGGATACACAGAATATGGCATATCCATGGAATGAAATACTATTTGGCAATAAAAAGGAACAATTTATGGATATATGCCACGACATGGAAGAACCTCAAAAACACGTTCAGTGAGAAAAACAGTACACAAAAGACCACATTTGTATGAATCAATTGATAGAAATATACAAAAAAGGCAAAGCTATGAAAGCAGAAAGTAGATTACTGGTTTCCCAGAAAGCAAGTCTGGGGGAGGGAAGAGGGAATGGGGATTAACGGTAAATGCGCATGAGGAATCCTAATGCCATGATGGAACGTTCTAAAATAGATTCATGATGATGGATGGAACATTTACTTAAAAAAATACTGAGCTGTACACTCAAAAAGAATGAATTATATGATACACAAAATATATCTAAATACAATTTGTTTTATAAAAGCTAAGAAGGAAGATGTCAACACCTACAAATATTTAACCTTGGTAAAATTCTTTTTTGAGCCTCTTACATCACCAATAAATAGGATTTGAATTATCTTAAGAGTGGTAAACAAAGGATATGGTATTAGAAATAGTAAACCAATACACAAGTTTAAACAATTTCTCCTGTGGTTCCCTAGTTCTTCAAAATACCAAGTGATTTCCAATCTGATTAAATCCATCTATATGATATGTAAAATTCAGAAGTAAAATAAACACAAAACAAAGTAACATGTCCTTTCCACCCTATTCTTTAAAAAATAGGTAACATTTTTAAAAAGCTTGTGACTCATCCAGGGAAAATAAATTATATGTATTTGTATTGAGTTCTCTGCTCGCCAGTATCCTCTGCCAAAAGACTCTTCCATTTTCACAACCCATGGTACATCTGTTTATTGTAGCTCAAGGTAACATGATTGTTTATTAATCAAAATCTATCTGTAAGAATATAACTATGAAATAGTTTAATATATTCACAAAACAGATTAATTCTTTCAGATATTCATCAATCAAATATCTTATTTTTGACTCTGTCCAGTTAGGGCAATATAAATAACATTTTGTGAGGATATCAAGTTTTTTTTTTTTGGCAAAAAAAGAAAGAATAAGACAGATTGGTTAAGAAGAAAGTCAGACATGGTATCAATTGCCAAAGGGGGAAAAAATAAAGACAACATCTTGTCAATCAAGGAGCACAGATCAAGGCATTCTTTTCTCAAATGATGACAGCCCCAGAGCTGTGAGCAAGAAGAAAATAAATAAGCAAAACCACCAAAGGTGTTTCTCCATGGTTTCCACTGTAACGTCTGGAACAGATAAACATGTCATTTTGCTAGGAGGATTACCTGAAAAAAAAATTAACTAAAACAGAAAAAGAGAAAAGAAGAAAACTGAATAGGGGCACGCCATATCTATTACAGTTTGGATAAATTACCTTCATGCTTTCCCAGATGCTGCTGATGAAAATGCCCAGGAAGAATAATCTACATCTCCTTCAATGATGTAAAAGGATCCCAAGCACAGATTGATGATCCTCACATGAAAATCTTCAGGACAACTGACATAGTTGCTTTCAGGTAGGAATGGCCCCTGGTTGTATTCTGTCTTCATTTTTCTCAAACAGAAGTTCTCCCACTAGATCTGGTAAAATCGAGTTGGTGTGCTCTTTAATGACCTTTTTACAGCCAGGAAGATCTTGTTTGTCAGGCCTCAGGAAACTGCTGATAGAATGAAGGAGGTTAGAATTGTGACTGGATCTAGTGAACCTTTTAGTCATCCGTCACCCATTCACAACAGGATCCCAGCTGGAGGAGAGATGAGGGTGAGCACATTTAACGGGGTGTGAGCTCTGAATGGACAGAAAAACACAATTCTGAAGGTTTTGAGATCCACTTCTTGAACTGACACAATGAGAAAATATTTTATTGTGGCTATAAATCACATCTTTGAAAATTTTTTACATTACTCTGAGGCTTTAGGAAAAGATTAGAAACTTGATTTGAAGATATTGAGAAAATTTGCTAATTGGCTAGGTTCTTTTGCTAATGTCTTATAGGATGTGTTTATGTATAATAGCACATTGCAATCTATTTGGAATAGAATCAGGCTGAGTTCTGGTATCAAATATGTTTTGCACTAGCTGGGCATTTAGGAAAGTCACTTAATTTCTTTATGCCACAGATGTTTCATCTGTCACAGGGGTTCATTTCTGGCAAGCTTGCCTTACATCATTTTGTAAGTATAGGATAAAATGATAAATGTGAAAGTATCTAAAGGAAAAACATTTCCCAAAGCAAAGGTGTCATTCTTATTAAAAAATGAGAATGTCTTCTCTTTAACCCCTTAGTTTACTTGAGGATGAAAGTCAAGATAACTCCTCTAGGAAATGATTAGGTTCTGGTTTACATTTCTTATGTTACAGGGGTGATAAAGGCTGATCTTTAGACATGACAAGTACAAAGTCTTATGCTAGGGCTAGAGTTTGAAGAGCCTCATTAATCACCGCTCCATTGTGTTATAGGTTCTGTAAACATTGCAAAAGCATAAAGTACAGCTTTTCTCTTAGTGACATCTTTCCAACCTAACTCCAGGAAGCCTTTGAGATTTCTTTGAATGACTGGATTTCATTTCAGTCATTAGTTAACCCTGCCTAGCTGGTGAATATGAATCCCACAAGGCAGAAGGAAGGGGATATGTATTCAAACAGTTAAAACATGACTTGTCTCCATCACGTAACCGTTAAGAACAGTAGGGGGGGCTTTCCTTTCTCTGGATAAGTCAAGTCATTTATGCGAATCACATAATATTCCACATTTCGTTGCCTTTGGAAACTAAAGCTGTAAAGCTATAGTTAGAAAAAGAATGCTGACAGTCCTTCCTGTGGATATTTTGGGTGAGATTAAAAGGCAAGTGTTATTTCTGACCGATTCATAAATTCCATTGGCAAAGTCCTTTATGTAGGAAGGGGCTATTTTGACACAACCAAGAAGCCAGGCTTGGGTGTGAGAGAGTCAGAAAGAAAAAAAAAAACAAAGAAGCCAGGCCATCTCTGGGACTATGGGTAAAAGTACATTTGGTATTCACCAGGACTCAGCTGCATAAGGTTCTTCTTTACATTTTGGCTACACTTAGCCTCCAAAGCCTTCAAAATTCTCTCATTTGTAAATATTTCATTATCTATTTATTAATATTGTATTAATACCTTCCTTCCTGGAAATGTTTTAAAGTCCATCTATTAGTTGGAATGTAGTTTTGCTCCTTAGTTATATTAATAATAACAAAGTCCCAAGAGAATGAATGCTAACAAGACCACTTAAGTAACTGTGTGGGTGAAGTTTGTAATAGAACATATAAATATGTATATTTTAATATTGTCAATTTTAGAATTTAGAGGCCAGACATGGTGGCTCATGGCTATAATTTCAGCAATTTGGGAGACTGAAGATAGCTTGAGGCCAGGAATTTGAGACCAGCCTGGGCAACATTACACGACACCATCTCTACAAAAATTTTTAAAAATTAGCCAGATGTGGTGGTGCATGCATGTAGCCCCAGCTACTTGGGAGGCTGAGGCAGGAGGATCGGTTGAGCCCAGGAATTAGAAATTGCAATGAGCTGTGATATCACTGTACTCCAGCATGGGTGACAAAGCAAGACCCTGTCTCTTCAAAATAAATACATGAATAAAATTTTACAATGTATTTGAAGAAGTATATATTAAGTCCCAATTTCCAAGTTGTTTTGAGAGGTCCAGACACAGTAAATTGAATATAAATAATTTCCTGGCTGCTTTTACTGCCTTTGACCCCCTCCATTCATTTCAGTCCAGGTAAACTCATGACTAAGGTGGTTAGAGATTGGTCTAATAAGGCAAATTTTAGGGTTAAGGTAATAGGCGAGTTATCTTCCTTCCATTTCAATAATGTAGAAAATCTCATGTACCTCACAGTATGACATTCATATGTGTGGAAATAACATATAGCTGGATGCGAGGCAACCCATACCCACTTATTAATAAACAGGTCATGATATAGCTATAAGTCATAATGATGCAATGACTAGACATATTTACTGGCTTGTGATATGCAAGGACCAGGAAACAATTCTGTAGCCATATTTTCTGTTGCTCAGTCCTTTATTATAAGCATGTTGACATTTCCAAATCTGCATTACCTTGTTCTTATTCATTGCAATTATTTAGATATAAATTTTATTAAGTATTATTACTAATGATAATTGCTGAGTTTGAATCTCACTATTTTGAAATATGTGAAAAGTGCTAGTTGGCACGAAAGTGGCAAAACTTCTAGAAGGTAGAAGAGGAGACATTAGGGTCTCTGATAAATCTGAAGAAGGCTGCTGTTATAGGCATAGGAAATACAGGCTTTATTTTCCATAAACACGTTATTGATTGTGACCCATTGCTTTTGCTGTTCAACTCTGCCATAGGCAATGTATAAACAAATGAGCGTGGGTGTGTTGCAATAAAACTTTATTTGCAAAACAGCGTGGCTGATTGGAATTAGCCCACAGTTCATAGTTTGCAAAACATAGAGAGCTGCTGAAGAGGTAAAATTGCAAGGGTTTGGTCAGTGGGTAAAAGTAGGGGAGAGGGAGATATCAAGTCTCTAGCTTAGTCACTATGTAGCAGATAATTACTAACGAGTGATCCTAAGGCACGGAGGTTAATATACCATGTCAAATATTATAGAAAAAGGCAATGACACAATAAAAAAGTGATTCTAATTTGAAAAATATCTTGAAATGGCCCTACGGAAACCACCAAATTAGATTAAGCACTGTAGAATCAGAGTACAAGCTAGCCATTCTGCCATTTTAAAAATCATGCCATAACTTTACACCTATACAATGAATAATCGTTTTTTTTTTTTTAGCATAGTAGTTAGAAAGACAGCATTTGTTTGAACACCACTGAGTTCTAAAAATAAAAGGGTGCTAGATACAGGCAAAGTATTACCACGCAGTAACATGTAATATTTTGAAATGCTTAACAAAGAGTCACACATAAGCTGCAGAGAGAGGGAAGGAAATATGGAAACATTTAAAGAAAGGATGTGACTCACAGGAAGAGAGCCAACTCGAAAATTCAGAGAAACAGAGGGAGGATACCAAGGAGAAAATCCAGAGTGAAATGAAATAGTGGTTTGGGGAGCAGATGGTGCAGTATCTCATTCTTCAGAGATAAGATGAGTGAAGAATCTGCCTTTTCTCCTTAAAATGCTGCATACCTTATAGTTTCTATTCCATTTCTTTCCTTTTTAGGGGTGGTTTTACCTGTAATTTATCTTTATCCAAGATTGGAATTTTACCAGTATCCCAGATAATATCACTGCTGTCACCTTAACGACCTGGTATTCTCATGCCATTTTTTTTCTCATTCTCTTCATCTCCGTTTTTGCTTCCATCCTTCATATTCTATGTGGAGATGACCGTGGAGTCAGTGAGTTTGTGCCATAATGTTCCAAGCGTGATGCTAAAATGGTTTGGCAACTCCTAATTACTGGGTTCTGCAAGACATTTGGGAGATATCATATGCTACAAGTAGAGGAAATCCTTTTGCCCCTCCTTTTTAGCACGCTTCTTTCTTGGGTCATCGCAGTGAGCCCATCAATGGGAGAAGATATAGTTTTTAAATTCTTGGCAAACAGAACTTGGAACTTCAAGCTTTTGTTAGTTTTAGCAGCCAAAATCTAAAGATCCTGCCCATACCCTCTGCCGCTCTACTAATCCCTGTTCTCTGAAAACTTAGTGTCAATATCTTCAGCCTCTGGAAACTTTTGGCAATGGAAACCACCACCAAACAATGAAACATTTCCTTTTCTTGTACATCAAGTCAAGTCCATGTGCTTTAGATCTGACGTCCCCTCCAGGAACTGTCTAAATGCCCCTATTTTAAAGGAGGGACACTGATACAAATGTCAAAAACCAATGACAGTAGGGTCGATGCCATCCTGAGTTCTTATTTCCAACATGACAAGACTTGAGTATGTCCAGATGCATGTGCATAAGGTTTCGTTTAGCGTGCTCAGAAAAGAACGTGGAGTTGAAGGCTGTTTATTTAAAGCCTGTGTGTATGTGTGTATAGTGGTTTACTACATACATATATATAAAATACATGTATGGGTGTGTATATGTATATATAGTGGTTTACATTTTCAGAGGAAAAAAATCCATTATCCAGAAAGTAACGTGCATCATTTCTCTTATGTTCCAACGTGCAGGTCCTAGGACTCACTAATTTTTAAAAATATTTTCATCAACTTCAAAAGGTCTTTTTAGTTATATTGTCTATCATGTGAAAACAAGGACACAGGTTGAGCATATCCTTGAGTTTTTTTTTCTCTAATGACATGGTCTATTTTAATGAAATAGGGTACACATTAAAAACAAAAAAAGAAAAGAAAAAGTACCAGCTTTCTACCAAATACATTGTTAAAATGAGGCTGAATCTATCCAGGTTTAGCCTCGAGTGCCCTGTGGATAGTTTACCATATTCAAAGTGTAAAGAATAATTCCACCTAAAATATAATTGTGAAGAATATCACATGTTAATTTTAAAATTCAGAAGATCCATATGTAATATTGTTTTATTATCATAAGTTATACAGATATATCCCTGTTCTAAGTAATGAGGGTTAATATGGCTTAATCCTAGTTTAATTTTCTGTGTACACAACAGGTAAATTGCCATATCTCTTTATTAGGTTCATTAAAACCACTGAAAGGTGATATTTACAATTAGTTGAAAAAACTTACTGCTTTGGCTGAAACAATCCCAGGGCCAGTGATCAAGATTGTAACTGTTCAGAATTTCACAGCCACAATACATAGAATACAGTTTAGATAATTCAAAACACAAAATCAGTGCATTAGAATAAAAATACTATTTAAAAAAGTCATTTCTAGGCAAATAACTATCCAAGTCACTAGGAGAATGTTCTGAGATTCACTGCTTATTTTCAGAGATTCACTGCTTAAAATATGCTTATCAATCTATTGTAATAGGCTGGAATTTGTAATACAGCAAAAATTACCCTCTCTTTATCTACTTTGCTAATTACACCAATCTATGGATGGAGCAAAGTCCTCCTGGACTTTGTGTCAACTTGAATATAGATTTCATGCCCTCATAGGTATCTATAAGGCCTCTAAAAAGAGGACTAGAGTTTTTTAGCTTCCTTGTTCAATTCTTTCAAAAGACAGCTGTTGCTATTGCACATGGTCTAGATACTCAGAAAACAGTAAATTCATATTGGCAAATAATTCCTGAGAACCTACTACACATGTGCTAGACATCTGTGCTAGGTGTTGGAGATGTAAAGCTGAAGAGGAAGTTCTCCTAGCTGTGAGCCTTCAGGGTTTGGTTCCAACTGGAGAAAAGAGCTTTAAGTTACTTGAGTTGAAAAGAATGGTTGTATATATCAGATACAAATCATCAATAATTGCCCAACTCCAAATTATTGGTTTGCTTTTGTGCTAGATCTAATCTTAAAAAAAAAAAAAAAAAAGGTGCTTGCTAATTTCATTAGCTATCTTTCTTTTCTTTTTCTTTTTTTTTTTTTACTTTTGGTTTAAGTGCCACAAACTCAAAATTAGCTATCTAAAGCTTGTCAAAGTGACAGATTATTCTTGTAGTGCTTCTCTGTTGATTCCTAGACAAAATATGATTTTAAGATATGTTGTTCCTGCACTTTGCAGTTCACTGTGAGTTTACAGGACAAACCATTAAGTTAACAACCAGGACTGTAAAGAAATCATTCTCGAGTTATGAATACCACCTCAGAACTTCTAAGGTTCTGCAAGGGTGGTTGCCAGGGAGAGAAGAGATTTCTGCCTGTGCTAGCCACAGATCCATCTTTCTCTTAGTGTTTTCCCACTCTCAGTTACCGCAGCCCGTCTCCTCCGCAGCGTCCACTGAGTCCTTCGGTGGTAAACTCCAATCTTTTCCTCAATGTCCCCATGTGATCCCAAAAATCTCTCCCCTTAATTATCTACTGGCAAAACTGAATTACTCTGGAAGTTCCCTAAATCTTAAGTGAATATTGATGAAGAACAAGTGGGAACTAACTGTAGAAAATATAAGAAAAAGAGGAGTAGTTCCCCTGACAAGGTAGAAATGTTTGTGCCCATCAAATCTCGCCTCCTTTAGCATCTGCCAGCTTTATCTTTCACAACTAATTAACTAACTCCAGAAGCTATCGTGAGTATTGATGTCAGTGGGGAGGAAGAATAGAGTGGGTGGGGTTTCTAGGCTAGACATTACCTAGACAGTTTTACTTTTATCTGTTCTGTTTGTTTACGTTTCTAGGCGCGGTTTCTCTTGAAGAAAATTCTCATGAGCTGAGAATGTTTAAAACCACTACCCAAACTATCTTGAGCTAGCTTCCTCTGGTCTGTAAGTGACAAACGTATGATGTGAGTACTGCTTATTATTTCCCTTGTTTCCGTGGAAGGTTATCACTAGATTCATGTAATCGCTCACTGATTCCTGATAGAGCCTCGGAATCCTTCTCATCCCGCCTTCTCCACATCCCTAAAGAAACTGTTCTGTCCCTCAGGTACATACCCATTATACTCTAAATACCCCTCTCTACCTATTTGGCTACAGGCGCATAGACTGACGCTCCTTAAAGGTCTAGTTCAGGGTTTCTCAGCCTCTGTGCTACTGACATTTTGGGCTGGACGAGTCTTTGTAGGGGGAACTTTCCCCGTAACATGGTAGGATGTTTAGCACCACCCTGGCCTCTGATCACAAGATGCCAGTTTTACTTCAACCAGTCGTAATAATCAAAAATGCCTCCAAATATTGGCAAAGGTCTCCTGGGGAGCAAAACTGCCTGGATGTCAAAAATCATTGCTCTACATTAAACTTTTTCATCTTCCTGGCTTTGGTCCCATGCTCACCAAATATCCACTGAATTCAACATCAATGAATTGTTCTCATTTGCCCCTTGAAGGATTGATTGTAGTTGACAAGGAGAGGGGAAAAAAAAAAAAAAAGAGAGAAAAGAAAAGAAAAAAAAAAGAAAAGAAAAGAAACAAAGGAGGAAATAATGTACCCTAAAATTCTGCCATTTGGGAATTCTTGTGAGTGTCATTTTCTAATTTTTGATTTATCAAAGACAAATCTGAGAGGATGCAGGACAGATCCTCCCGCTTCAGAGATTACCCAGACGTTGGAACTCTAGCCCTGATTTCCAGGATTTTGTAATTCCCAAATCTCTTTTGTTTTGTGCTCTCTCAAGTGTTCAGATTTGGTGAAGTGAATACACAATTGAGCCATTAAGACTCTCGTTAGCTGCATTGATTTATCTTTTTCTTTCTGTTTCTCTTTCAATTAATGACACATAGCCATTTGTCTCTAGAGACTTTTTTCATCCTTTCAGGGAAGAAAAAAATCTCACATTTTATTTCTTACAAAGCATTGTCTTGTGGCACGAAGACCATCAAAGTCATAATTACATTTCATTCCACATTGAAGTGTCTGTCATCCGTAAGCGTTTGAGCCTGGTCTTTCTGCATTCCTACTATATTTTGCCTGGTTACTCACCAATCTGTGATGAGTCGTCAGTATAAGCCACTTTTGGCACTCGCAGCCTTTAATTTTCCAGGCTACATAACAAGGTTGTTTATAATCTTCTGACTGTCCCCAAGCCAAAATAATGATGCTATTTGTATTTTTATTTGTAAAAATTACTGAAAGGTACCATTTGCCATTAACTTTGATGTTTATCTACATCCTCCATCTGCAACCAAAATCTCTAGGCTTGATTCACAAATACTCAACTCTCACTTTAGATGGAGAGGATGAATTTAAGAGGTTCAAACACATCCAGATGTTAGGATCTTTATCTGAACCTTATCTAAACGATCTGGGCTTCCTGAATCTCACATCTCAGATACTGAGGTGAAATCAGAGAGCAAGCTCTCTCTCTAGGCTTCCTGCTTTTAAAAAAAAACTAAGTAAGTCAGGAAGAATTTGCATATGCAGGGACTTCTGTACATGAGCCTTTGATATTTAATTAAAATTACAACTGACACGTTGTCACTTGGCTTTGTTTAGCATGACATATTATTTTAGACTCAGAAGGAATCTTAATTTAGGATCCATTTGAGAGCCTTCAGTCTACAAATACAGCAACTCTGGGTAAGAGACATTAAATAGTTTGTACTTTTAAAGGAAAGATAACAATCATGTTAAAAAGGAAAAAAAAAAAGCTTAAAAATGTTTTCTACTCCTTCAACTTGACTCTTCAAGTTCAGGTTGAGATTTGACAATCAGGGTTAGATGATTTTCATTGCATCTGAATTTGCCCAGGCAGAGGTACAGATGTTTAATTTTAACCTCAACACAAAATAATGGCAAAAGAATTGGCATAGAGTCAGTCCCTTTCCCCTGGGTTCTGCTTTTATGTCAGTTTTTATATTGCCTATTCATCCCATGTATAAAGGCAATTAAATATATATCTTCACAGGCACATTCAGTACTTGTCTTGGTTTTTATATTCACTGGAAAGCATTAACTGTAGTTACTCACCACTTGCCTCTATACTTGTCACACTTAGAAATAAATATTATCTACAGTAGAGTTTTCCCTATTTTAGAATTAAAATGCAATATTTGCTGCAGGATTTTCACGGACCTTTTTTTAAGTTTAATTGCATTTCTTCCAAGAATGCTCAACATTTTGAAAACATCAACCCCACTATAGAGATTAGTGTTTCTTGAAGGGTAGTCATAGACCATTTATACCAGAATCACCTAACACACCTGCCAAAAAAGCAGATTCCTGGGAAGGCTCATCCCAGACATACTGAATGATAATCTCTGACCGTAGGCACCAGGACTCTGCATTGTAACTGGGTCCCTTCAGGGAGTTCTGGTATAAACTAATGTTTCAGGTGATTGCCTTAAAAAGTGACTTCTAGATTCCAAGTGTTCTCCTAGGTGACTTATGTGCATTAATCTGAATGCCTTTCTTTCTTTCACATTCTGCATCCAAATTAGTCAGCTAATTCCAAACAGATCCAGAATCTGACTCTTTCACCAGCTCCACTCTGCAAGCCTGGTCAAGCCACCATCGTCTCACCTCTTGCTGAGATCATTGCAAATGCCTCCTGGCTGGCTTCTTGCTTCCACCCTGCTCTACTGTAGCCTATTTCAACACAGTGGCCAGAAAGTTCTCTTTTCAAGTAAGTCAAGTCCTATGCCCTCCACATTCAGATCCCTTCAGGGACTTCCTGTGTCAGAATAGAGGTCAACTGGCTTTACAATGGCTCACCCCGGCCACCTTCCTGGCTCCCAGCTCTCTAATCACACTGAATCTTTGCTCTTCCTGGACATGTCAGTCTAGTATCTACCTCATGGTCAAGATTGATTGTCCTTCTCCTAGTTATCTGCCTGGCTTATTCCCTTACTTTTTCCAGATTATTGTTTAAAACTCTCAGCAAGGTTTTCCCCAACAATCCTATTTAACATGGACTTGGATTCCCATCCACTTTCCTTCTTTTTGGTTTCTCCTAAATTTATCACCATCTTTCATTCTAGACATTTTACTTATTTCATTTATTGTAGTCCTTCCCACAACTATTATACAAGCCATAAGTACTAGATGTTTTTTTTTTTCTTTTTTAAACTTGTTTTGCTCACTGCTGGATCCCAGCCCCAAGAATAGTGGGATACAACAGAGGCTCAGTAAATATTTGTAGAATGAAATGAGTAAATCATCTCATTGTAACAACCCTGTGCTATAAGTGCTGTTTTCTGTATGGACGACGCTTATCAAACAGAAAGAAGTGACTCACTCAAAGATGTGTGGCCTGTCTAGAGGTGGGCAGAGTTAACTCTGATGGCCAAGCAGCCAGTTTTTTCTATTGACTCCTCAATGCCCTTTAAGGATATCTTAGTTCTATTTCTTCCCCAAATAAGAACATGCTTTCAGCAAAAATCATCACAGCAGAGTGAAAGTAAGAACCTGGAACAGCACCTGGTCCTCATGAATAGGATAAGCAAAGCCCACCCCATTTTCCTGCCCCCTTCTGAGACCCTTCAGTACCCCTAGCCCCCTCTCAGGGGATCCCCTTTGCACCAGTTCATGTGTATTCACCTGAATCTAGGGCACACTTTTTTGGTTTTAATCTTGATCTTAAGGTGCAGAGAGTGGAGATAATCGTACTTCTCCATTTGTGCCAGATTATCATTGTGAGTTCAAGCAAAGTATCTCTCTTAGTTTACTTACCTTTAGTTTTCTCCCTTCATCCCTGAACCCCACTCCCAATGTTTTCACTGTATAGACATTTACTGCCATGCGTTTGGTGTGTCCTTAAATACATATGCAGCTTTGTCAAAAAAAAAAAAAAAGTAGTGCTTGGTGGTGGGGGAGGGGTGTTAAATTGACATGAATGGTATTATGCTATAAAGATTATTCTGTTTCTCTTTTTTTACTTGAGGGTTATGCTTTTGAGATACGTGCATTATTGCTTCTGACGTATAGTATCCTATAGCATGCACCCTTGACATTTTGTTTTCCATCTCCCTAGTTATATATCCCAATTCCTTATCTAAAATAATGCCGAGAAAAATGTTTATATACCTGGACCCTTACTAACCTCTAGGAACAGGGTGCCCGTAGGTCATAGGGTATGTGTTCAGTTTATTTCACCAAGTTTTGAAAAACTGCTTTGCAGATTGACTGCTGGTTTACACCCTCAGCAGATCTCACCAAAAAAATAAATTTTGCAATTCTAGTGAATACAAATTAACATCATTACAATATGAATTTATTTCATTAGTAATGAGTTTGGATCTCATATTTATCACTTATTTCTTTGTATAGATTTTTTTTTTGGTCTAAATACTTCTATTTATAAGCTATACATTCTCTTTCACTGGCATTTTTGTTCCCACAGCTGTGCCATACTTTTTTTCTTATTATTATAAACATGTAATATATCTTAATATGTGGTCAGGTAATTCTGCCTTACCCAACCTTGGTTCTCCTTTTTCAAAACCCACATGAATGCTTGTAGGCCATTATTATTCTGTATTAATTTTAGGAGGAGTTGTATTAATTTTCTAAAAGTTTCAGCTAGAGTTTTTGTTGTGATTGCTTTGAATTTGAAGAGCAATTCAGAAAGCATGACATGGTCGTGATACATCCCCCATCCACATAAATGGTTTACCATCCCATTTATTCAAGTTTTCTCGTATGACTCTGTAAACCTCATCTTGTTTGTGTAGTGGGTTGCTAAATGTTTCGGTGTTATTGTGAAGAGTATTTTATTTGCCCATTGCTTATTACTAGTGTTAATAATTGCTAGTTTTTAAGGGATGAGTAGGACTTTGGAAAGGTAGAGATGAGCAACGAACATTCCAGAGAAACAGACCTAAGTGCAAATTCACAGCCTGTGAAGATTAGAAGATGTACTGGGAATAGAAAAGAGTGTAATTTGTTTGGAACAAACACTATCTGAAGAATTGTTGGAGAATAAGGATAAAGCATGTGGTGGAAAGAAGTTCATGGCGTATTGGGTTTAGGTTTCAGAGGTAACCTGAACTTAGGAGTCACATTGTCCCTGTCCTGGCTTTCCACTTATTAGCTGGATGATCCTGGGTCTCTCTGTGCGTCCTTCCTCATCAGTGAATGGGGACTGTGATGGTGCCAAGCTCGTTAGAGTATAGTGAAGAGTAAACGCTTTAAGACATGTAGCTCCTGGTGTGTGGTAAGCATTCAGTACATGTTAAATTTTATTGTTGTTGCTGCCATTATTATTAGAAAATGGGAAATCATTAAAGGTTTTGATGTGATTTGTCCAAGGTCAGAAAATATCTTAGCAATATAGCAGAGGATAAGGCTTAGGACTCTTGATTCCTAGCACAGAACACTGCTTTTAACGTTTTGTGGAAACAAAGGTATTTAAAAATCTTTGAAAAATGGCCATTTTGTACAATATTTATAGGGCCCACTAATATCAACAGTATGAATGCTATAGTGCTCTCCATAAATAAACTGGCATAATGTGCCCAGACACTGTCTGTACACATTTTAAAACACAAATGATGTTTCTGTACCTGAGTGCAAAATTTACATAAAACACCATAAAAATAATTTAAAACTGCCTTGTTTTGACAAGTAAAGATGATACAGGTATACTTTTAAAAAAATCTTTTCAAATATGTCACCATGTATTATATGGTGAAGAAAAATAAATTCTTAATCAAATAGTCACTTTAAACCATAGAACAAATTTCATTGACACCTTTTTCAGTAGATGGAAACTGAGAACAGAGCTATAAAGAAGGATTCCAGGGTGAAGTTTATTCACCCTTGACAACATGACCATGTCATTAAAATTAAACTAATATTAGAGACATTTACAGAAGGTGGCACATAAAGAAAACCTGGCCAGCACTGAGTAACTAGGAAACAAGTTTTTCTTTCTTTTTCATATTTAAAGAACACAAATTCATGTAATTTTTCTAACGAATACCATAAATATAAACATAATTAGCTTGTGTTTTGCTTTCACAATACCCCACAGTCACGTATGAATGAAATTACTCTAGAATTGTAGGATTGACAATAAAGCACTTTATTTTGATTTTTAAGTCAGCCTTGCAATTCATCCCATTCCCTGCCCTCCTTTCCCCTAACTGTGTTATTTCTTGTGTGTTGGGTCTACCTCCACTACAAGGCTGTAGATTCCAGGCCTCTTTGAGGGCAGGAAATAATATGTCTCATAAACATCAAGTCCCCCAGAAGGGGCTGCATACGTGCATCACATGATGAGTACTTAATAAAAATGTAGTGACTTGTGGCCAAGAGGACTGAGATAATTTGTGTTCTATGAAAAATGATTAATGTTTTTGATTAAAGAGATTTTATTTGGTTGGAGATCCAGAGAGCATGGGTACATTACTTCCTACTGGGAATCACAGAACCTGTGTGGGTAAGTATTGGGCATAGTTAGTGGTGACTGATCTGCAGATCTACCAGCTAAGGTTGTGAGTTCTATCAAGTAGATGATACGACATCCCACTAGGTCTAATATTTCCCAAGAAACCACTGAATATAAACTCCACTAATTCCTCCTTCATTTTTACCTTTAGTCTGCTCAAATCCCAACCTCCCCACCCCATCCTCCCTCAGGCACACACAGTATTAATCCTGTTTTTTTGTTCCTCCTAAAACATTGATAAAAATGAAGTCGTGGAAAGCCTGAGTGGCTTTCTTTAACCATAACAGCACAAATTCATACACAAAAGCTAATGCCCTTGAATTCCCTCTGGGCCTGATTCTAGGACTTTTATTCTTTGGGTAATAACTCTAATTTGGTTAATAGCTGGGATAGGAATAGAAATAAAAGGAAAACAATTCAGATAAAACAACTACCTCTCTAAAACCTTTTTTTAAAAATGGATTTGAAATCTGAAGACCAAGGACATTTTTATTTCTTTCTTTTTCATATTTTACTTCCTTTGTTAATTCTTAACAGGAAATGTAAACCATGTATATACAAAAAATACATAGCACTCTGGCCTTTAAGTAAAACTTGTATGCCCTGGTTTAACATTTATTTAAATTTTAGCTCAAGGTAACAACACATGTATAGATTTTTCTAAGCAGCACACCATGTTGTTTCAAAGATATATAGAATACATATTCCTGATCACATTTTAAAAATTTTCATCTTGTAAATTTATACCCAAGGCTTTTAAAGACTTTAATTATCAGAGTTCTAAAAAGGATTCATTTCAGATCTCAAACCGATGCAATAATTTTTGAAGAAATGAATGTAGTCCATTGATAAATGCCTTTGTTGCAAAGGGGGAAAATAGACCCTTTGTCTGCCTTGGCTCCAGTATTTAGCAGTTGGCATCTAATTAATTAGTTATCAGGGTAGAATCACACAGCGAAGCAATTCCCTTTCTTCCTGATTATGGATTGCATTTTGATGGTAAAATTGTTGGTTGTGTCCCTCCTTAGTGACAGATTTTGTGTGATTAATGTCTCTGGCGTCTATTTCTCTCTGTCACCTTCACACAATAGATGTCATGAAATCAGCATCACCAATCAAATGTGCCTTCTCTATCCCCTTCGAAAACATCACCCTCCACCTCTTCTCTTGTTAGGGTTCATCTTTAGCTTAGTATATTTGAAAATTACGAACAAAATGAAAGACCACAAAGTTGCTAAACTTACTACTGTCGTTCAGTTTCAATTATGACTGCACAGTTTCTGAGCTTCACTAGATTTTTACGCAGACAAAACCATTTGCAGGTAAGTTCATTAAATGTACTTGTTTTAACAAAATGCTATTCAGCAAAACACTGTTTTCTGCCAATGACCTAAACATTTAATCCTTTAACTGTGATTCTGTACATTTTTGTTCATTGACATCCTCAGGCAAACACACCTGACTTAAACACGGGCTCAAATGCATGAGTAAAATAATATATAGCTAATATAAATATAACCTTACAATGCCCTTAGCTGGTGAATTTGTCAGACTAGCTGGTTTGCAAGAGGAAAAAAGTCTATCCAAGCTGCCTTAAAACAGTGATTTATAGACATATCGGTATGTTTAGGAAGCAAGGCTCCTCTTGAGCCCTTGTTTTATTGTCTCAGTTTCTGTGCTCTTTTCTTGCTCCAGTTCTATTTCCCTATAAACTAAGTTCATCTACATTCAAAGGTTGTTCCCCACTGCTCCCTCTTACCTTTGCTGTCTACAAGGACCATCATTGCAGTCTCTGGATCATTCTCTATCAAGTGGCTCGATCCCTTAGCTTTCCAAAACTAGGTGCTGAAGAGAGCCTTCTTACTGGCTCCCCGCTCTCTTGAGTGAGGCTACAGGGATGAGAGCTTAATTTAAAGGACTGTGTATTTCACTGCCCTTGCATCGTGGTGCATTCCTGGTCTAATCTTTAGGACGAGGAGGAGCCTAAGCCAATTCTTTGGGGTCCTGTGGGTGGGAGATGCCCCCTCAGAAGAGGAGAATTATATGGATGGTGTCATAGTCTATTTTTGTGTTGCTGTAGCAGAATATCTGAGATGGGGATTTTATAAAGGACATAAATTTATTTTCTTACAGTTTTGGAGGCTGGAAAGTCCAAGACCGAGGCCTTAGCATCCAGTGAGAGTCTTCCTGCTGCATCATCCCATGGCAGAAAGGCAAAGAGAGAGTAAGAGAGGGCAAGTGCTGGAATTCCCAGCTTTAAGCCCTTTTATAACTGACATTCATGCATTTGTGACAGTGGAGTCCTCAAGACAGGAACACCTCCCATTCGGCCCCAATTCCCAACACTGTTGCATTGGGAATTAACTTTCCAACACATGAATTTTGAGAGACACATTCAAACCATAGCAGATGGGTAGCCTAAACTGTGTGTGGTATAATTGATTGGTTGTTTGTTCTCTTCCAACTAAATGCACCTTCATTTTGTAAACAGATTGAATAATATACTTTGAAAGTAGAGCAAACAGATTTGCTGATGGACAGGAAATGGATTGTGAGTAAATTATAATTCTTCTGGCTTGGGCAAAATTGAATTTTCATTAACTGAGATGAGAAAACTCCAGGAGGCATAAACTAGTTGAAGGTGGTGGCAGATTATTAGATTAGTTTGGGATCAGTTTGAGATGTCTATTAGGCATTCAAGTGTCAGTGTCTTATGTGAAGTTGGATGTTTAGGTCTGGAGGTCAGGGAAGAGTTCCAGGCTGGAGATATAAATTTGATAGTTTTCAGGATACAGGTGGTCAGTAGAGCCAAGAACAAGATGAGAACACCCCAGGACTGAGCACAGTTAGAAAAGAGTATCAGTTTATTGAGTGGAGCACACCAACATTTAGAAGTAGAGAAATGAGAAGGAATGAACAAAGGAGATGAGAAAGAGTGGGTAGGAAGATAAGAGCAAAACTGGTTGGTTGTGGTATCCCCAGAGACACATTTCGAATGTTCCACTGTATCAAATGCTACTGATAGTTAAAATGAAATTAGACAATGAAAATCATGGTCAGTGGATTTAGTAATGAGGAGGTCATTACTAACGAGGAGTAATGAGGAGGTCTGCTAGGGCTGCCATAACAAAATAACGTGAGTGGGTGGCTTAAACAACAGAAAATATTTTTCTCACAGTTCAGGAGGCTGAAAGTCTGAGATCAAGGTGCTGGCGGGGTTGGTTTCTCCTGAAGTCCCTTTTTATGTCTTGCAGACAGTGCCTTCTCCTGTGTTCTCATGTGGCCTACTCTCTGTGCATGTACATCCCTGGTTTCTCTCTTTCCTTTAAAGAGACCAGTCATATTGGATTATAGCCCCACCCTATGGCCTCATTTAAGCTTAATTTATTTCCTTAAATGTCCTAGATGAACTTGGTAACAATAGTTTTGGTTTCATGGAGGTGCGTCAGAGAGAACCTGCAAGAAGTAGGAATGGGACCAGACAGAGAAAGGAAGGGGAGGAACCATTCTGTATATTCTTTTTTAACTAGGTGGGAAAGACACAGCTAGATGTTTGGTTATTTCAAGGGTGAGCTGCTTTTCTTGTTGGAAATTTTTCTGGTTTTATATTGACCTTGGAATGTTGATCTTGGAGTATTGACCTTGGATTGATCAGCAGAGATGCTGGAGACTACAGAGAAATTGAGATAGAAATTGGGAGGTGAGCAAAAGATACTTGATGGATTTTATAACTCCTTTCAGTATTTCAAATTTTAGTTATTTGTAAGACACTTTAAGATATTATTATAAAAATTCTGTTAGTTGATTTATATAAACATAATGTAGAACTTATTGATATAAACATGTTCTTTTGTCTTTTTTATTGTAGTCTTTGGAGATCTTAAAGTATAAACATTTTTGAAATATTTGGACAGTTTTTTAGCTATAGTCACTTTAGCTTTTAACTCACATGTAAATAGTTGAGTATTCTGATTGATCATTGCTGTGTGTTACTTTCTGTCCTTGGGGGTAGAGAAGGAAGGTGTCTTTGGCCTTGTGCTGGGCACTAACTGTTCTAAGTGCTTGCCTATCAGTGTGTGTGCCTCTCTAGAGTTTAAAGTCTTTTGAAGCATGGTATGTTAAGGACACTGAATTTAAAGTCAGCAAACCCAGATCTGTGTTTTAATAGCCTTGTAACCCTGGCCAGCTTACTCTAGTTCTAGGTTTTGCATTTGTACAGAGAGATAATGTTACACATTATTATAAATTTTATTTGAAATTACACTTAGGCCCACTTTCTATGAAATGAAACCAACTTTGACATATATTAGTCTTAGTATTGTAGATCCATTTGCCCACAGTATGTTTTGAGATTTCCTGTGAGTTCCTGATCATCATAAACCAGAGTCCTCAGGGCAGAAGTTGCCATTGAGAAGAAAAAAAAAAAGCTGAAAGCTCAATACTTACTTTAGGAATAGAGATCTAACGGGGTCAGCAATTTTAGCTGTGGACGCCAATAAAGACGTACAGATGTAGAAAGTCAAGTCCTGAAATTTATGGTATATCTATAAAGACAAAGTGAACCAGAGACTTCAGCTAATTCTACCACTACAGGCAGCAGATCTGGATGGCTTTGCCCTTGGTTTTCCTATCTTATAAAACTACAGTAGCAGGTTTAAGAGAAATTGAGTGGAATCAATTTTATTCTTTGCCTTTATAAACAAAGGGGTGCTTGGAAAGAGGAAAAGTACCTGGGAAAATGCTCTATAACAAAGAAAACTCCTGTATTGTGATTTAACCCTCCTTTAGTTTTCGGATATAGAAAAAAGATAACCACAAAGAAAGAGCAGAACATAAATTAAAATTCTTTTGGAAAATGCAGGCATTCAGATTTTTCTATTATTGCATCATTATTTTTAGCTAGTTGCAATGTATCAAGTTTCTTAATAATTTAGGCAGCTCATATATACTTTATTCTTATATACAGAATAAGTGTCTTTCTACAAATAATAGGCAAAGCTAATTAGCAACTTATCACTCTTATTTTGGCCAGAAGCCACCTTGACTGAGTTTTCTATCTTGTGAATATAACCTAGCTTTAGGAGTGTTAATTAATCTGTTCTTTCAATAGCCATACATTTTCAAAAGGTAAGGTTAGTGTATTGTCATAGCCCAAAGGTTCTTGTTCACCTTTTCTCAAAAAAGGTTGGAAGCATTGCATTGCGTTTCTTTATAGGGTTTTGTTACAGAAAAACTGTGTCCTTGAAAGCTGAGAAATTTGAAATCTAGAAGTTTCTGGCTTATTGAATGACAAGGAAGGAAAATGCCACATTTTGAGAATTGGAATCTTATGGTGTAATTCGACCAGTAATTCATCTAAGTTAAATTTATTGAACACAACTGAACACACTTTGTGCTAGCCACTTGGGGATACAGCCGTGAATGTCGTCAATACAATGAATATAAAGACATCTATTAGAGCAATGTTTTTCACACTTGGCTACACGTGACTATATGTACCCTGGAGACCTGTACAGACGTTCAAGGTAGGTAAGAGAGGCCAAAGAATTCTATTGACATCAGTGTCTAGACTGTCGACTTTATTCTTACAAGATCCTAAAATTAATCTACCTGGGATGGAACTTTGCCAACTTCCTTTCATGGGAACTCTTCTTCCAGTTACAAAAGAAAGGCCTGTCTCTGGGGTTCTACCCAGAGGGGTAAGAACTTTTCAGGTACAGAACAATGATGATAAGAAAATGAATCACTAAGAACTGTGTAACAAATTCCTTTGAGAGTCTGGTGGTTTCCAATTATTTGCTTAAATAAATTGTAAAAAAGAATGGGAATTTGATCTAGTAGAAGACCCACGAATCATAAAAAAATATTTTTAGGTGCTAGATCATGGTGTAAGTTTTGGTGAGAAACTCAAAAGGTGGGTCTATGAATTGAGTCTCCCAAACTTGCCCATTCTCAACCACTTATTTATGGTAAACACTAAGTCGAAAAACAAAGACAATAATGGAAAAATGGGGGGGAACCCTTGATTCTGTGCCCTCTATTATTCTATCAATGATTCATATTCATTCTTGACGCATGAATCTAGAGAAATAATAGATTAAAACAGCCCAGTCCATCTATTTAAGGATGCTGTTATAATACAATTTCACTTTTTGTGTCTAATAACTGTAATCAAATTTGTAAAATAATCATATAATCTGCTTAAATTGAACACTATCAATTAAAAATTGCAATGACACTTCAATCCAGAAGAAAAATAACATACTATTTATAGATTTATAGTTACAGGAAATTTTAAAATAAGTTTAAATTTGTCTACATATTTTTATTGTAGGCTAGTATGATTAGCAATGAATAATAATTATTGGAGCAAGGAGGGAAGGGGAAAATATTCCAGGCAGGCAACAGCATAAGCGGAAACTCAAAGTAGAGGGACATCATGTTCTAGATTCTAAAACTAATGTGTAGCCAGGATTAAGAATGTGGGTTGTTGCTAAAGGGAAAACAGAGATATGAAATGAGAGGGCTTTTCCCCAACAATTTTAAAGCTGGAATTTGTTCATTTGCCACTAGAGGTTATGAATGATCTTAGGAGTCATGAATGGCTTGAGAGAGATGCTTTGCCAGTTTTCATTTACAGTGGGAGTCAGCAAAGTTTATCTGTAAAGTGTAAGATAGTAAGACTTTGTGGTCTCCGTTACGACTCCACTCTGCGGCTGTAGCACAAAGGCAGTCACAGGCAAGATGCAAGTGAATCAATGTGGCCGTGCTCCGATCAACTTCAGTTAAGGAAACTGAATTTTGAATTTTAGATAATTTCCGCATGCCACAAAATATTCTATTTTGTGTGTGTGTGTTTTTAATCTAAGTATTTAAAAATGAAAAAAATATTCTTAGTTCACAGGTTGTATAAAAAAATAGGCATTTGGCAGGATTTGGACCACGGCTATGGTTCGCTCATACCTGAGTTAGAATATTTCAAGGATTTTGTCATCTTCTACTAGCATATAACCTGCACTACCATTTTCTTGCTATATTTTCCATGGAATTTTTCTTTAACTTAAATAAAGATAAGCTTTCTCCTAAGTAATTACTAGATCCAGGCTGCTTTGATGTGCTATCTTATTTTATTGAATCTAAAGTGTCGTTGATTGTAAGACATTATTATTTTTTGTAACACTAAAAAGAAGTATTGTCAACTAAACTATGATCTTCCATTAATTTTAAGAGGCATTCTGATTTCAGAGATATTAAAACGTCAAAAATATATATAGCTCTTTGGAATCGTTGAATTACTTGATTTTCATTAAAATCAGTCTGTACTATTTTCCCTGAGGGGAGAGCATTACACGTACTCTCTCTAAGAGTTCTAAATCACTCCTGCAATTTAATAGACACCTGCATATTGATGACTGCCAGCTCTGTAAGTTTGAGACAAACTCTTTCTTGAGCTTCAGAGAGTTGTGTTGATCAAGTGGTCTGATATCTCTGCATGGATGCCACCGAGGCACAACAACCTCAGCGTGTTCAACATTTATTCCTTATCTTTCCCCTCATTGCTGCTTCCTGATCTCTATTTCTTATTTTGATGAGTAGCAGCACCAGGCAGTAAACGCCCACACCTGACAACTGGGGCTGGTCTATGACTGCGTCCTCTCATTTATCCTTCCATCGAATCAGTCTCCAGGTAAGGTTGGTTCTAGCTTCTTCGTTTTTTTCTATGTCACGCCCTCCTCACCCTGACAACTGCAGCTCCGGTTTCACTCCTCTATTTTGTTACTTCTGGAACCGCCTCCTGACAGAATCTCCTGCCTTCAGTGTGGCCACCTTCTCCTATTTTCCATTACACCTTGCTTCCAAACAGACTTAACCGTCCCAAGTTGCAAATGTGCTCAGTTAGCTCTTCCTTTTGCCAGTTTTCAGGAGTTCTCCATTACCTCAGCATTAAGTCTACAATTCTCAGCATGCCACCCAGTTTCTTACGCCTACTCTAACCCAGCCTCCCTGTCACCAACTACCACCCTCTCCTCACACTGCCACTCAATACACTCTTTCCTTCAGCCAAGCCAGCCCACTCTCTCGCCCTGAATAAGCCATTTCCTCTCACGCACCCCCCTTTGCAAAAGCTGCTTCTTTCTCCTCCTTCTTCCCCCTCCCTTTCTCTCCCCATCCATCCCTTTTCCTGGCACCTTCTCCCTCTCCCCCGCCCCAAATACCTTCCCTTCCCCCTTCACCTTTCTCTGTCTCAGCTGTTGCCGCTTCTATGAAGCCTTTCCCATCCCCAAGTCTGGGGTGGGTGTTATTGCTTTGTGCTCCCAGGATTCCTATGTTTATTTTAACTGTAACTTATATGTTATTTCTAATTTATATTTGATCACCAATTGATTACCTTTCCCCCAATAGAACTTCCTGTGGGTGGGTATTTTAGTTATATATGGCTATATAACAAATCACTCCAAATTTAATGTCTTAAAACAACCAACTATTTTTCTCTCTCGTGATTTGGTGGATCGACTGCTGGAAGATTCTTACTTGGGGTCTATTAAAGAAAAATTATTCAGTGGTACTTGCTAAAGCATGACAAAGAAGATTTTATTCAGGACCATGGCAATAGATATAGGAATCATTGCAATGGGGTCTCGCAGTGGGAAGACAGATAGGGTTTAACTTGAATACAGCATGGACAGTGAGAATTTATAGCTAAGGAGCAGGGTGGTGGTCACTGGTTGGAAAATTACTAACACTAAGAGGAAACATCAGAGATAAGGAAGATTTTGGCTAAATCAACCTGATAGAATTATTACTGAAGACAAGCCATGGTGATCGAACATTGTCTGGGGGTGTGGGGGTGGAGAGTGAGGAACTTAGCTATATACTGAAGGTGATCAGATATCAAGGGTGCCGGGTTCTTGCTAAACTAACTTGGCAAGGTTTTTTGGTAAACTTGGATTTTATGAGAAAGTGCACAGATGGACCTATTAGAAGGTTCAGGAGCCTCACTAAAGTTTGGCTAAGCAGAAAATCTTTGCCAGGTCTCGTTTGGATATAGTAAGATGGCAGCTGAGGCTGGAATCAACCGAAGGCTGAGCTGGGCTGGATGCACAGGGTACTTTTTCCCACCTCTAGCAGCTGATGCATGCTGTTGGCTGTGAGTTCAACTGGGGCTGCCTACAGAGCACCTACACTGGTTCAGTCCACATGGCTTGGGCTTCTGTCAGCCTGACAGCAGGAGTGATCATTCTTAGAAGCTCAGGCAGGAGCTCCTAGTTATCATTGAGACTTGGGCTTAGAAGTCCCGGAACTTCTGCTGTATTTTATTGGTCAGAGCAGTCACAGAGCCCACACAGATCCAGGGGAAAAGAATAGACTCCAACCATTGATGGGAGTGGGGCAAGACCACAATGCATCAGATCACGTGGGATGAGAGATCATCCCACCATCTTTGGAAACACCATCTGGTACAGTGCAATATTAGCTGTAAACTCTGGTCTTCCCAGAAGCAAGCACTGTGCTAGCACAGAGTAAATGCTAACAGTCCCCTAAACAGAATAACACACTGGTTAAAGCCATAGCCTCTGGAACCACATCTGCCCAGGTTGGTATTTTGGCTGTTCCATTTTCCTGGCCATGGGATCTCTGATGAGGTGTGCCTCAATTATAGCAGGGGTAAAATGAAGGTAGAATCTGCTTCAGAATGTGCATATGAAGATAACCAGGCTAGTCTATGTAAAAGCCTTAGAAAAGTGCCCAGCACCCACATTCTGAAGTTTGCTATGACAAGGGGGAGGGAGAGGAGCAGGCTTACCCCTGTGGTCTATTTGCCATCTCTAGCTCCTGTTTCAGACCGGTCTCTCCTGTTATAAAGCCAGTGGGCAATACCTGGCAGAGCCCCGCGATGCAATAGCAACTAAGTCCCTACATATGACATCACATTTTGCCAACCTAAAACATACTGTGTATTCCCCTAGTGGTTCATGTAATGATGCCAAATGTCTGAAGATTTGTGTGGTGCATGCTATGTTCTCATTAGGTGTGTCCTTGTTTCAAAGTTTATTCAGTTTAAAGCTCAAACAGCTTTAAATTTCTTCAAGGAGTAAGATCCTGCTTTATGCTGCCTTTGTGTGACTGCCATAGAGTCTAGTGCAGAGCCAGAGATACACCAAACATAGAGTAAATACTTACCATTAATATATCAAGTTATTGACATGCTGTTAATTAAGATGCATTCAAAATGACAATTCTACTTATCACAATTTATTAAAGAGAGAGTTCTTGGGATTTTCAAAGAGACAAAGGCGTCATGGGACATCATCCTTAAGCAAAGGCCAGAGTCATACTTTCAGCCCTATGCCTGCGGTTTCTAAGAAAGCGGTGTCTCGTTGCTGGTACACCTGCTCACATCTGGGCATTATGCTGGCTCTTCACCAACTGAGTCACTGAGTGGAAACATGTAGCATTTGGCAAGGAAGAGTAATGGCTCTCCATCTCAGCTGGAAATTTCTTAAATAACTGGCATGTGGGCCTTTTCTTAAACTTAATTTCTCCAGGAGTTGTGAACACCCTGAAATTGCATGCCAGATTTTATGTGCATGTGTAAAAGTGTATTTCTTCAGAGAAAATCAGTGGTTTTCATGAGGCTCTCCAAGTAATCCCCGAGAAATAAAAGGGTAAGAACCACCCGTCATGAAAGCTCGGGCAGCCTCCGCTGATCCTTGACACATCCTGGAGGTTGTTTTCATCTGACCATAATCTTAACAGTGTATTTACTTACCACTTCCCTCTCTTTTAGCATAAAACTGAAGGACAGCATTTACAAAAATCCCAGAAAATCCATTTATGGTACTTCCCTGTCCTAGTGGTCTGGATTGCGGGTAAACAGGAATTTATTGCAGTGTAATATTGGTCTAAAGTTTGAACCATGGAGACTTATGGGCAAAGTGCATGTCTCTGACTTGTACATTTAGTTTTAAAAGAATTTTGAAACCTTAAAACTCAAGACAGTCAATGCTAGACTGTATCAATTAAGAAAGTTATTATGTTTCTCTTTTTCTAATATACACACTTGTGAGTCTGCATGTAGACATAGAGCCTTCCTTTCTCCTAAAATATACGATCTTGTAAAATGCCACAAAATAATTCATTGTGTTTTTGAAGTGTTCTCAGTATGTGCAATTTATGGGAAGACAGATTTATTTTAAAATGATCGTAGGAAGAGAGATTTCTTTGAAAATGATCAGAAGCCCATATTATGCTAACTCAGAGAAAACCTTGTAATTACATATTAGAGACCCCTATCCTTACCCTCAGAGGCAGAATTCCTCGGGATTGGAATTTTTAGTCAAGTTCCGTGGCTAAGGAACCACATATAACTGAAGGTCTGTTCCTAAAGGGTTTCCTTTAATTAAAACCTAATATTTATAATAGCAGCAATCATTTTAATAGAAGCTATTTATTGAGCACTTGCTATGTGCCAGATTCAATGCTAAACACTTCACATACGTTTTATATATAACATTCAGTCTTATATATGCCATATCATTCTATAATCACTTCCTCAGATATAGACAAGAATGACATTTCATTTCCTGCCTTTTTTTTTTTCAATTTTAGAATATTACCAGGGTACACACGTTTTGGTTACATAATTTGCTTTTGTACAGTTTGAGTCAAAGTCATAAGTGTGTCCTTCACCCAGATAATGTGCATTGTACCTGTTAGGTGTGAATTTACCCATCCCCTCCTCCTTCCTCCCACCTGCTTGATTTCCATTGAGTTTTATTTCCATATGTGCACGGAAGTGTTGATTGATTAGTTTCCATTTGGTATTGAGTACATGTGGTGTTTGTCTTTCCATTCTTGTCATACTTCATTTAGAATTACTCAGCCATAAAAAAATGTGATCTAGTAGTTTTCACTTCCTGCATTTTAACAGAAGTTGCTTACTGGTATAAAACATACACATTTCTGTGGTAATGTCTCCTATGGGTAGGGGAAACCTCCTATGGATTTCGTCAGGACCCTTGTTTTCTTGACTTTAATTGAGTATATACTGTCTTTTAAGTGTGACGTTGGGCTCTAGATTATAAAAGTGAGCAAGGTAGGCATTGTTCCTGTCCTCAAGTAGCTTATATTTTAATCGGGGTAGAGCATAGATGCAATATGAGCATGAATTTATGAACAAATTGGACATTTCAAGCTATGAGGCTGGGTCAAAGTTATTGTATCCTGCTCCTCAAGGGACAATGGCAAATGGAATTTTTCTTTGAACTCCACTGCTTTGGAGAATATATTGCTGCTATTTCTTATATTAAGTATGTCAGAAACACTTTCAAATTAGTACATCCTAATTGGCTCTCACTGCTGATTAAGAGCTTGTACAGTAGTTAGGGAGTAGTATTGTTATGAACTAGATCCTGGGGCTCACTATGAGTAGGTAAGAGAAAAGGGCCTGTGATTGTGAGTTACTCCTGCAAGTGCGTGGTTGTAACCACGGTGGCAGTAGACCAGAGTCACTGTTGCCACAATAAAGGGCTGTCTTATTGATGACGTGACTATTCCTTGGCCATTTCTAAACATGCTTATTCAATGCAACATATATATTGTGCCATATGTATGTTTATGTGTGTGTGTATGTATGTATGTGTGTGTATATATATATATATATATATATATAAGAGTTAGGCCTGGTGAAAAAATAACATGGTGAGTAGGAGATAACAACACTGATGGTAAGACTAGAGCTGTGTTTCTCAGATTGTGGTTCTGAAATCACCTGCTTAAAATCACCTTGGGTATTTGCTAAAAATGCAGATTCCTGTGTCCCACCTAAAATTTACTCAATCTCAATCTCTGAGATTCAGGCTCCAAAATGTACATTTTGATTATAGGAGTGGCTTCCCAGACTAGGGAAACCACCAAAGTAGACAAAAAGGATTCAGCGTGGTGACAGGAAAACCTCACTGTACTAAATGTCAGGAGAACTAAATTTTTCATCCTATCCTGCTGTTAACTAGCAGGATGGCTTGGGGCCGAATCATTTTAATTATCTGGCTTCAGTTTCTTAGTCCTCTCCCTCTTCTGCCTCCTCCTTCTCCTCCTATCTCCATTAAGTTGTATTAAAACATGACACTGATAAAGAAGTATGTGTAATTAGGCAACATTATTCACAAACACAGTGTCAGAAGAGGACGAATTCTTTAGCCAAGGCAATCAATTAGCAGTCAATGAACACATAATGTGGGAGATTTTAGAGACATACAAGCCAAGGTCAGTGCTTTCAAGAACTTACCAGGGCTTTTTGAAAATAAATTTTGTTTAAACCAGGACAAATAATATAATGCTGAAACAGTTAACGTAGACAAGTACAATATGAGATCAGAGTCAGTCCTCAGCTAGAGTTGTCAGAGAAGATGGCATCAAAGCAGGCTTCAAATGACACTTAAAGGGCAAATAGATTTAAGCTGTAGGAAAGTACTTATTGCATATTCCATATAAAAGTCTAGGAAGTCGTGATTTGGTTGTTAAAAGAGAAAAAACTGTAGTGTGTAACAAGATGCTTAAATCAGTAGACCACAGTGTTAACTCAATGCTAGTCATAGAAATTTTGAGAGATTATTACTCTAATTTGGCTGGTCATTATGTCTGTTAATGGTAAACTATACCTATAACTTTTTAACTGAAAGAATCTGTCCTTGGGTGCTGGCTGTGAGAGTCAATATTTTCTCCTAGGCAGCCAGCAGTATAAGAGAATGGAAAGGTGCATCTATAGGCCCCAAGGCACACAGGTGTTGTGGGGAGTAGGAACATCCACTCTGGCCTATTTGGCAGGGGTAGGAGTGTCAAGATTCCATCCCAAAGCCCCCACCTGCTTCTCTGGATTACGCAGTGGAATATCGATGTCAAATGCTACCACTGACTGCCTTGAATGAGTCCCTTTGAGGATATTGTTATAGTCTGAGAAATTCACAAGGGAAATGATACTCATGCAAAGAGGGGGCTACAGCATGCATGGGCTATCCATTGTCAGAGGACCAAGGGTTTCCAGACAGTGGGCAACTGATTTTATAGTAGAGGCTAGTCAAAGGCTAGAAGAAATTGGCATTTTCATAGATCGATGTGAAAGCTATGAATACATTGGCAGAGTTAGAAATTGGGGACATCCATGTAAGAAGAGCCTCCTATGAGGTGCTTAATTCTGAGGAAGCCTCTCTTTGTTATTGGGGGGTTCACTTACTCCCCAGTTCTCTGGTTTCTAATAGCAAAGCTTTTCCCTAAACATTCCTGGCCTCCTGCCCAACTCACACACTCACTCTTCCCCCAGGGAAGAGGAGGACGTTGTCAGAATGCTGAGTTCGGGTAAGGAGCCCATAAGCGCAGGCTAGCCCCGTTTCTTCTCTTCCCCTTGAGGGAGGGCTAGTCTGCCCACAGAGCGGATGCATTCTGCCTGGTCCTCATGCTCCACATTTGACGGGCATGACCCCAAAGTGGGAAAGCCTGTGCTTGCTCAGTGCTGCCTGGGCTTAAGGCATAAGGCTCGTTCTGGAGTTTGCCGGTAGAAAGTCTGTTGTGGTCACATAGCTAAGCCACATTATCCAATTCATTTTTTATTTTTTAGGTAAAAAGGAACTCTTTTGATCTCCACTTCCCTAACTTCA
The DNA here is from genome assembly GCA_963574885.1 of Lepilemur ruficaudatus. Lineage (NCBI taxonomy): Eukaryota > Metazoa > Chordata > Mammalia > Primates > Lepilemuridae > Lepilemur > Lepilemur ruficaudatus. Next base: position 183,950 of record CAUYRT010020752.1, read on the forward strand.
TTGTTTATCTCCCAATTGTTTCAAAATTGGGCAACAAGAATAGTATTTATTAGGCCACAGCTAACTTGAACCACAGGAAAAATTCTATTTCACATACAGTTTTATTTATTTCACATATTTTATTATAATTCACTAAGATTAGATATATTCGTAATAAAACCATCTCAAGGTGGTGGTGGTGTTGTTATAGCCTCACATTTACCTGTCTACAGGCACCTATGCAAACAGCAGCTTCCTACCAGGTGTTGATGGTAATACTTGGCCAAGCTGAGTGAGCCAGGATAAGAGAAGCAATAATTCATGATCGATAGTTCATGACATTTGTAAGATAAACCCTCTCCTTCCCCACGAACGAGTCCCTTTGGGGCTATTGCGTTAGCGCCCTGTGGCATCTGACAGAAGGCGGAGCCCTGTCGCCCATGCCCACTTGACATTATTTCCATCTCCAGTGATAGAAAACACCCTGGATTCAATGTCTCAGGGGAGACACCTCATGCAGGGACAGGGTGGCTCTGTGTTTCACCAGTACTTATAGCTTGCAAGGTTTTGAATATGGTTAGAGAAAAAAATCAACACTGGATGTTTCTACTAACATCTCCAGAAATTCAAGAATAAACTTAGTCCTGGGTTTTCAGGAATGGACATATGGAGCATTGCCATTTTTGCCTGCTTGGTTTCCCAGCTTCCAAGACAGTTTAGAACCACCTTGCCACCATCTAAGAGGATTTTGAGAGCAGAACTGCAAAGGTCTGGTCTACATATCTTCCGAGTGATGGAGGCCACAGGCATTCCCAGAGATGTAAAGAAAAAGAGGCCCAAAGATCAAGTACTTACGACATCCATGATGGCTAAGGTAGCTTCACTATGGTAGACTGAGTCCTGAACTTGGCATTATTCTATAGTGAGTTAAAATCCTGAGTCAGCCACTCAGTAAGTGTATGACCTTGAGCAAGTCCCTTAACTTCTCTTGGCTCCAGAAATTTAAAAATCTTTAATGTGGGGCTAATAATTAATCATGGAGAAATAATCCACATGAACGTAAATTTCATGCCATAAATGCTCAATATATTGAGTTAGATTAGATGTCACAATATATAAAATCTCCTACTTTAAAAAAGGCTTTAGTGACCAATAGATGGATAATAGTGGAGGGGCCTGAGGTTATATAGCATTACAGAGATTCAATGCTGGAAGGTACTTGAGAGTATTTATTGCAATGTCCTGTTTGGAGAATCCATAGGTATTAAGCAACTTCTGGTAGTCACACAATTAAGAAAAATGAAACTGGTCTGAGAAGTCAGAATTTTCCATCCCCATCCAATGGCTTCTCATGGCTTTGTGCCTACATCTTTATCCTGCGTTTAAAACAGCAGCAGAGACACAGAGGTGTGACATTCCTGACGAGTGAATAAGAGCCCCAGAATTCCATCCCAAAACGTCATTGCTGCCAAAGCAAAATTAAACACAATGTAGAAGCTCCTGGTGGGGGACAGATGACAAACTCCCCTCTTAGCACTCCCTTATTTTTAAGTCAAACACTTGAATGAACAGCATTGGAAATAAGACAAACTATTGAATTTACAAACAGGTTTATCCTTAGAATATTGATTATTCTCTTTCATAAGATCATACTAGGGTGGTTATATGATAACTGAAAACCACGTGCCCCTCCTTTATCATGAGGAAAATTAAAACCAAATGCATGGAATACAAATTAAAGGAGGTCTTGCCACTTCTCAAATTGCAGGAGTTTGTATGTTTTCAATAAAGTGTCTTGGATGAGTAGCAGAGAGAGTGGTATATGACATTTGGTGAAAATTCCTACTATGCTGGCCACTAGGCACAGTTTTTATACTATCTTATATTTTCTGGGAACTGTCCTTAATTGTGAGACATTTAGGGGAAGCATCCTAACTTATCTATGGGTGCCAAAAGATGAAAGCCATTTCTAAGATTCTGAGACACTGAATCCAGGGTGTTCGCTATCATTGGAGGTGGAAGTAACGATAAACGGGTGACAATACCCTAACTCCTACCAGATGCTGCAGGGTGCTAACCTAATTGTCATCCACTTCTCTTGGCATCCCTTGAGACTTAAAACTACCAAGTTCTAAATTTCATTTACACAGTTTGTGCTGTCTTATCGAGAACTCTGATAGAAGAGTCCAGAAGCTAGCAGAAAAGGGCAAGAAGCCACACACCCAGGCTAAGTAGTACAGGTGTTTTCTCATTCTCCTCTTGGGCCAGCTGCAAAGGACTAGGGTGCTTTTGCATCTGGCAGTTTCTGTCATTCAACCCTTTGCATTTGCTTATACACACAGTAACTAGACTTATATTCTTTTCCAAGCTTTGGTCATTTTCACATTATTATAGATTGTGACAGGGATACCAGACAATCAGATTTTACACCTGTCAGCCCACGACACTTTATTTCAATTCTGCAACCCTTTTACCAGCTCTGCCCACAGTTCTGGGTGTCAGGCTGATGATGCATCTATTGACTGAGCATGAGTTGCCTAGAGGCACTTTTTAGTTCTTTGTTAAAGTGTGGCTCTCATCTCTTCTGGGCTCCTGGGCCACAGTCTGTCTGTGCTAGGTGTTTTTTTTTTTTTTTTTTTTTTAATGTATGTGTGTGAAGCTGGAAGTAATAGTTCTTAGAGAGCCTCTTCGTGAAAGAACATCTACTAAATCATCCTTGGAGAAAAGGAAATCCAAAGAGAAAATCATCCTTGGATTCAGTGGTTGTTGGGAATATCTCAAATTTTCAAAGCTGTGGTAGGTCCGAATGTCAAAACAGGATTCTTTGCTTGTACATACACAGGTAATGATTTCTGCCTCTCAACACAAATGGATAACATAGCTAAACGTACCTGCTACAGTTTCATCCCAAATGCAGATAAAATAAAGTACATTTCCTGGTGAATAAAGCCGTTCTAAATGATGATGAGCCTGCTGGCTCCAGTATACGCTGCGAGCTTCCTCACTTTTGAATTTTGTAAATAAGAAAAATAAACGTAGAGATTAACATAGACTGGCTAACTTCAAATTTATCCATTAAATTAAGACATTAAGATAGAAAACGACATTTACTATCACCATTATTTCCTAAAGATAGAAAATACATGATGATAGTTCTTTAAATTAAATACAGTTGCCTTATGAACATTATTTTTATTTTTCTCATTTTGCTATAGCTCAGAATTAGACTGTCGACCTATGCTTAGAAAATGCTGGTATATCCTCTCTCTTTCACAATCTAACTAGATTCCTGCCCTCCAAACTGAAACAGCAACGTGATTTTAGAGAACGGCCGTTTTCATCTTTGCTAATTCAAGTGAAAATATGCAAGGGCATTTGTGATTACTTTAATTAGCTAGTAAAAACCATATGTGACTCTAAAGGTGTCATTAAAAATCCCCTTCTGTAAGTCTAATTTTTTTTTTCCAGAGCCTGCATTTGCTTTCCTGAGTTCCCAGCTATATATGGCTTTTTGAAAAATGTACTTGCTTGGTTAGAAAATAAGAGAATCACCTGATCAGTTCTTACTCTTTCTACTTAAAAGCATGTTTAGTTTCTGGGGAGCAGGGACCCTCATATTCCAAATTTGTTTTTCTTTCCTACAGGGGAATGTGAATTTGGTATCTAAACAACCTGGCCCTGCTAAGGGGAAATCCTGGTGCAGAAGTTAGCTGAATGCTTTGCAAATTCTCTCCTCCTTGGTTTCCCGGTGGGTTGCTGTTTCCCCTACACCAGCCAACTTTCTTAGGGACAGAGAGCCTGACCTTTCTGGAATTACAGGGCTCAAAGGAGTGCAGGTAGTTTCTTCTGACTAGTAGAAGTAGAACTTTGTGTTAGTTTCTGGACTACAATTTGTGGTAAGTTTTTTTTTTTTTAAATCATCTTTTTCAGTGTTTCATTTGACAAAATATAGCTGTTCCAGATTTGTTACAAAATACATGTGGATGATAGGCACATCCAGGGCATTTTATTTGAAATGTTTTCTTTCAAGTTTCTCAACTTGGGCTTGAGTTTGTAGGACACGAGGTGGCTGAGTAAGCTTTTGGGAAATAGATCTTGTAGGCTAAGACTGTAGGAGGTTGAAACCTTTTTTTTTTTTTTTTTTTTTTTAGAAAAAAATGTTTTTATTGTTCTCATATCCAGTGCATTTAAAATACTGCCACTGAGATCTCAAGATCTGTGATGAAACCTCTTCAAGTTGCATTAGACAGTGTTAAATTTCAAGTTTTTCATTTATAATAGAACAAAGAGTAAAAGGGGTGGGGGTCACACTTATTCACCAGTATTGCCATTTCTATAGCACATTTGCTCTTTGTTAGAAGGAAAACTGCCTTAGCTGATAAAATATTTCATGGTTATCCTTGTATCTCTTTGTTCTTTGAGCAATATTTTGAGTAATCTTTGAGGATCCTGAGTAATTTCAGACTCTCACACTCTCTCTGGGTGCTCCAGGTATCAAGGAATAAAGTCACTCATCAGGGATCTAAATAGGACTGTTTGCTCTTGTTATTAATACAACTTACCATTGTAATTGTAACCTGGAAAGAAGGTGGGGGGGGGAAGGTGAGGATGAAATATGCAATTTCAGTCTCCATAAATCACACCCCAAATTACACAACCATATATAGGTTAATACATCCTCTTTTGGTTAGTAAATGCTTCATTCCTTCTCTGGTTTCATTCCATTTATGGTGCAGAAAGTTAAAGATCAAATACTGCAAATCCTGATGTAGGTTGCCCAGGTATCTCCTATGCTTGGGAATAAGCTCCATAATTATAATACTGACAAAAGGTATGGATTGAGTGCTTTTTGGAGCCAGGCACTTGACATAATGCTTTGTATGTATTACATAAATTCATCTTCACAACTCCATTATCAATACCCCCATTTTACAGGTGAGAAAACCAAGGTTCAGAGAGGTTAATATCACAGGGATATTCTCCACCTACAGGATAGACTAGAAATAAAGTTATATGTCAACAGTTTTTGAAACATATACACTTGACTTTTATACTGAAGTGGAGAGTCTGGAGAAGTTGCATGTTCAAGCACAAATGTACACTTAGACCACCTTTTTCCATGGATTTTCCTGAATGCTACTGGGAGTGTGGGGGATGGGTAGGAAAACACAGCTAGGGTAGGCAGAGAGAGTTCTGGCCTCGGGGTGCTCAGCACCCACGCCCACTGCCCCAACGAACCACCTCCCCCTGTAACCCTTGCCAGTATCTGTGTCCCTCCCTTTTTTAGGCCTGTCTCAGCCTAACACCTTCCAGGAGTCTACCATGCTACTCTGTCTCATAAATTCAACTCTCTTTACTCCACACCCTCCGCATCCACAGCACAGCCTCAATCCGCAGTTGACATATTTCTCAATCAGGAAATATGCTCTTTAAAAGCAGAATCAAGATTTTTTATTTCCACGACCTTCTCCTCAACCCTGACCACTATCCCCAGTGTTTAGCCCTGGGTTTACACCAGTGATTACGCAATATGTGCTTTAGTCCGGGTGATTCTTTTAAGTCTCAGCCAAAGGGTATGGCCTTGAGGTTTGGCAAAATGGATACAGGCTATAACTTCTCCATTAGAAATGTAAGGAAATACGTATCTTAGAACTTTGAGTAAGGATGCGCAATGTTCTGGGCTTTCATGGAAATTCTACCAAAAGGCAGAATATTCTCTTCCCCAATAAAGAATGAAGAAGTACTTATTTTTTTGAACTGGGTTTTCTGATTTTGACACCAGTTGGAAAACGACTTGTATAAAGTCATTAAGTCAATTCAAATGTAAAGTTTTAAAAACCTGTGTTCTTAGGGCTATGTATCACTTTATGAAGGTAGAAAATAAATTATGGTTTCAATCTTGCTGTTTCGTAAAAATCCAGGCAAGTTTAAACAACATTCTCTTCTTTTTTCTCCCCTACTGGACTATCAAAAACAAAGAATAATTTAGAAAGAAAAAAAGATAAGAAAGAAAAAAAGATAAGAAAGAAAGAAAGAAAGAAAGAAAGAAAGAAAGAAAGAAAGAAAGAAAGAAAAAGAAAGTAAGAAAGAAAGAAAGAAAGAAAAGGGAAAGGGAAAGAAAGAAAGAAGCCCTTCCTCTCAGTTTCTGAGCCAATGGATAAATATTCAAACAAGGAAAAACAGCACTATGAAATACTGAAAGAGGGATTTTACATTTTGGGATGAGTAAGCTTATGCTTTACTTTTAAATAAAATTGAGCCAGGGCTCATGCAATTAATCTGCTGAATTTCCTGAAGATAACTCCTAATTCCTGGGGAAAAAAAAATGTATTTCCTGTACCAAAAGCATTTTTAATAGCTCTTCCAGTGAACAAAGAATGGTCACCCTTATTTCCCTGTTCAATGTGCCAAAACTGCTGGGAAAGTTGTTTCTCATTGTTTCAGCATTAAGTCAACGTTTGAAAAATGGAGGTTTTTTTTTTTTTTTTTTTAAGTCATAGGATTAATATCCAGGTCATGGGTAATAGAAATTTCACCAGCTTTGGTGCACTGGGCTTATGAAATTGAAACAAGTGGCTCTATTCATTATTAATAAGAATATATGGTTGTGTTTAGACTAAATATCAAAGACCTAGTTGAGTCTTAGGGGCCAAGTGACTCCATGATATAAGGCCCCCTTGCTGCCCTTTTATGATTTTCTGCGGAGCTCTTCACACAATTTACAGCCTTACAATCAGTGGGGTCCTATAGATCAAGGTGTGAGCAGGCTAAAATATGTTTTGTTAAGCAAAAATTGTGAAACACTCCATTGTGGCATATAAATTACTATTTCTTCCCTACTTTTCTGCTTTCAAATTTACAGCATTTATCTGGCACACCTTTTTTTTTTTATACTGAAGAAAATCCAATTACTTACTTTTATTTAAATGAGAGGAGTGATTTAAAAATATTATTGCTGGGATGTTAAATCCTTAAATCCAATGCTAGAGTTGTCCTTGAGCAATGTGGTGACTGTTGGTTGTCAGTACGTTAAAACGTAGTTTTCTTATAATGTCTTTGTACAAAAATTGGCAGGGAAATGAGAGTATTGTTCAGTTAGATGTATCACATAACTAAATAGGTAACTTCCTTTTATTGCAAAGAAAACTGGGCCTTACATACAGCAAACTTTTCATTTGTGACCTTATTGTTTAAAAATGCTACACCAGATATATTTATAGGTGATAGATAGTAGATAGATAGGTAGACAGATACGAGGTCTAGAAAAATTCTTGGTCCAGTTTTCCTCATATTTTTTAAATTTTATTTGGATTTATTGAAAATCTGGTAAATTATTTGCCCAGTTCTCTGCATTTATTGGATCCAAAGATTTGGAGATGTGATTAATTTTAGGCTTTGAGTATATAAATGTTAAAAAACACTGGGAGGCCGAGGCAGGTGGATTGCTCAAGGTCAGGAGTTCAAAACCAGCCTGAGCAAGAGCGAGACCTCGTCTCTACTATATAGAAAGAAATTAACTGGCCAACTCAAAATATATAGAAAAAATTAGCCGGGCATGGTGGCGCATGCCTGTAGTCCCAGCCACTTGGGAGGCTGAGGCAGGAAGGATTGCTTAAGCCCAGGACTTTGAGGTTGCTGTGAGCTAGGCTGACGCCATGGCACTCACTCTAGCCCGGGCAACAGAGTGAGACTCTGTCTCAAAAAAAAAAAAAAAGAAAAGAAACAATGAAAAGAGAATTTTCTTGTTAACCTAGCATTCTGAACCTCATCCTAACGCAGGAAGCTATGTTGACGCTATCTTGAATGGATGCCACTGGTTGAAGAGTTAGATAAGAAATGGAGAAAGAGGAAATTGGTAAAGATATTTTCATCATCATGAATTAATATTTAACAGAAGATGCTAACAGGATTTAGATCGATGGGAGTGTTATAATCCTAACACTCTAATAAGCATCATTGTATTCTCAATTACTATAGAATCATACTGTGTTTATTATTAATTAATATTAATAACACTTACCTTAAGATAGCATTTATTGAATCTGTCTTCTCTGCTAAGCTAAATGCTTTACTCATATTATCTAATTTAATCCTAGTAAATTATTCTATGAAACTAGTATCATTATCCCATTTTATAGATGTGGAAACTGTGTCCTAAGTTTCTGTAACTTGCTCATGGTAGTGTACCTGCTAAGTGGTGAAGCCAGGATTGATACACCTCAGAGCCTAAGTTTTACCTCGTAATCCTGTAACACCCTTACTCTCAGAGCTTCACCCCTACCTGATCCTGCTGTTTGGCATTTCCCACCAATTTTTAAAAATAAACAAATTTGTTATTACTTTGAGAAATTCACCTAAATTTCTTTACATTTTTTTGGTGGAGCAATACTTGTTAATGTTTGACATCAGTGTCCTTTCTTAGAAGAAAGGCTATCTCAGAATGGATCAAGCTTTCCAAAATTGGGTGAGTTTGGCTAAATTATTCTCAGAGTAGCTTGAAGGTAAATTGGACTTAGGTGGAATCTTTGTTCAGTTTTCCAAGAGAGGGCAAAAAAGAGTCTCTGAATTGGTCAAGACTTTGCTCTTCTTTTAATTTTAGTGACTGTGTTGGGGCACTTTACATCATTTAAACTTGAGAAGCTGGTTAGAAGGACTCCATTAACCCCATTTAAAGAAAGCTGAGATTCAGGAAAAAAAAGGCTTGAAGCTCCCTAGATGAGACTAAACCTAGATCATCTTCTGACACCGAGGGCCCCTTCTGTATCACATTCTCCTTCAAAGGCCCTAAAGACACAAATAATTTTGAAAAACTATCGTTTTGTTTTGTTCTCCATAATCTACAATACCTTATCAATCCACCCAATATTTCAAGCATTGCAATCCTGCTTCCTTAATGGACAGAGGAAAGTTTCAAGAATTTATTATATGGGAAGGATAATAATGATTGATAACAACATTGGCATCCAGGAATTGATTTCACAAAACAAATGTGCTTTCTTTTTGGTTGAGAAAGTATCAAAGGTCTAAAGACCAGGTTAGACAGAACATTGGAAAGATAGAAGCGATTTTATAAGCAAGCAACAGCACTTTGATTCTGTGTTAAACGGTTTGGTGAAGACTGAAACGCAGTATGTACCTGAAAGGATCTTTTATTCCCCAGTGCTGTAGTCTAGAATATTTAATGTCTAAGTTTGAGATATTGAAAGAAAAGGAAAAGAAATTCAAATACACTCTGTAATGATTATGCCTTTCCGTTTCTCCATTTATTTTCTGCTTTTTCCTGAAGGCAATGTGATTTCATTAATTAACACAAACGGTCTTAAGAACCATTGCTTGCTATTGTGTTACTCCTGTCTAATGTTTCAGCAATGTTGCATAATGTGAAATTTTTGCACAGCAATACTCAGCCAGGGCTGTCAGCAGCTGAATTACCATGTGTTGGCAGTAGCTGCTAAAACCTGATCCACGTAAGTCCTGTGAATAAGATGTGTGAAACATACTACAAGAGAAGGATGACCTATCTTAGATAAAATACACTTGCTTCTCACTTCCGCTGTTAACAATAACATTTAGCCTGTCTTGTAGTAATTATCAATCGGTACTGTAAAGCACAGAATAATTAGTATTTCCCTAATTTCCCTATTTCCTAATGGCCCTGGAATATTTTTTTGTTGTTCATTCTGCATTTTCTTCTCTTTTATCATTTTTATTGGAAAAAAGGTGACTTTAAAAGGGGTAGAATAGAATGGATTGTTTCCTATGAAACCTACAGAAGCCATTTAAGATATCTCAGATTTATGAAATTACTGTTCTCAGAGTTGGCATGAACCCTGTTTAACTCAAACATCACTATCCTTTTTTGCCAGGAACTCTGACAAGCTGAATAAATACATAAAAGGGGGGATCTTGGAAGTGGGTAGACAGACTGGTGACTCATGACAGGGTCAGAGCCTTTGCTGTTTGCTTAGAAACAGATCTCTCCCTCTGGCTGCCACGCGGAGGAAGTGATGATGGAGAACAGTTTGTTCCAGAGCAGCACGGTCTAGGCAGCTGGCAGGTCAGGGGTTAAACATGTGCTATCTCAGCTATGCTGGGTGCAATAACAACATTAGGCATCAGGAGAATGATCTATCAGGACAATTAGTCAAACAGGCCTTGTGGTAGCCCAGATAGGCCTGACTCTGTTTGCATCTTTTTATCAGTTTGAGATAAGAATCCTTGTGAACCTTTCTGTTACCTTGAGAAAGTAGACACCTGGATGCCAAACGTCAGACAACAGCGTCTTTCAAAAATTGATTTTGAAAAATGACTCCAATTCCCAGATGAAATTAAAAAATCTTTACTTCTTGCTTTAAAAAAAGAGGAAAACATAGGAGGAGGAGGAGGAGGAATAAGAATTATTTTGCTTTTTTTTTTTTTCACTTACTTCTCAGTTGATTCTCCCAAGAGCAGAAATTACAGAACTGGACTTGTTTTCATCAAATACGAAACTCTGCCCTGATGCTTTAGGAAGTGAAGAAAATAATTTAGATCGTTGTGGTTTTTCTCCCCACTCCAAGATTTTCCTGTAAATGCCACATTTTGCCGTAATGTGTCAACTGATGCAGACATACAAAACATTTGTCTTTCTTGGTTCATGTTTACTTGATTTAATATTTCTTTCTTCTCTTGCGATTGTACACTCCTAGAGGATATCTTTCTTTTCTCCTGATGCTATCATACTAAGTCATACAGGAGTCAGAAACTTAGGAAGGAGGCCTTCCTACCAACTATCAGTGGCTAAATTTAACCATAGTAAAAGCTTAGAATCAGAAAATGTCAAGACGATAGTTGAAGATTAATCTTGAACAACAACTTGTGGTGCCCCTCAGGTGTGTGGTCATACCTCTGCACCTCTGTTCATGTGATTCTCTGTGCCTACAATATTCTACTTCTACCCACCTTGGCATGAAACCGGATAAGACTTAAGACTTATGGAAAAGAGGAGTGTTCTTAGGTCTTCAACAGCAGCAAGAAAACTGATGGGTGCGTTCTTTGCCTAACCCAATTTGAGCTTACTTCATAATTTAATTTTCCCATCTTGCCTTAAAATTTCTGGTTATCTTCAAACCTAGAGTCATCAGCTATGCTCACATTCTGTTTTTCCAGGAGAGTAAAGCATTATTTGGGTAGGAAGGTATTCTTTGTTTCAACCTTCTTATTTATCCACTCCTACCAAAAAGTGAAGGAAGGGAGTTAGCTATGCCCACATGCGCAGGACCAATTATCATCCCCCTGACAGCACCTATCTATGTGGCCCCTGGGCATTTAGTTAACCTCTCTGAACTTTACTTTTTCCCCATTTGTAAGTTGGTAATAAAAGTAGGAGCTATTTCATGGGGTTCTTGTGAGGCCTCAATGAAAAGGCGTGCAGAGGTGCATCATGTGGGCATGGAATTCAGGAAGTGCTGTGTAAATGGCCCAGCTACAGCATCGTTCAGTACCTGTTGTGCAGGTAGAGGTGGAGAAACTGCCTTATGCTCCTGATATTCTAAACTAAACTATTTAAAAACATCATGGTTTCCATAACAATTAGGATTATTTCATCAGATTGCTTTTTTATTTTATTTTTAATTAAATTTGTTTTTTAAGAGCAGTTTTAAGTCCCCAGCAGAACTGAGGGGAAGGTATAGAGATTTCTCATAAACCCCCATGTTCACACACGCAGAGCCTCCTCCATTATCAAATTCTCCTCCAGAGAGAAACATTTGTTTACAGTCGATGAACCTACACTGACACATCACAGTCACTCGGAGCTCATAATTAAGGTTCACATCTTAAAGTCAAGTTTTTCAGATGTCGAGTATACTCCCAGTCATTGATTCAATTGTCAATTCTTGTTTTTTAGCAAATTTATTTTTCCCTAAGATGTAACATTTTCTGTGCTGATAAGGTATGATCTAGGCCTGCTAGGGGCTTATAATTTAGTGTTTATCATTTTTGTCCAAAATATTTTATAATTTATTTTTGTAAAGGGCATATTATTCTACCCCCCATATGGATCACATTGTACTGGGCCCGTATGCTATTGCATACTTACTAAGATGAAAACATGTAGGTTTCTGCCAAAATATAAAAGAATGTGTTTTCTGAACCTCACTATTCATTCCTACAGTAAAAATGGAAGAAGAAAATTTAAATTACAACTCTGTTAATTTGCCATTGCAAAGCAATTTAAATAAGACCCTTTAAAAGTTTTTTTGGACAGATGCTTGTCTTCATTTTTAAGCTATTATTAGACTTTGAGAATACATCAAAGGCCAGCTACAACACAATCTGCTTTAGCAGAGAATTTGGGATAATGCAGATCTGTTTTGGCCCTCGGATTTCCATTTAGAGTTATCTTTCCTGAACAGGCCTCTTTATGAAATACTGTGATGTCAGCTCTACTCTGGGCGTCATAAGAACCCTGCAGACACTGGAAAAGTGTGTCTAGGATAGAATACGGCATCTGCATGGAGGAACATCAGATTTTATGTCTGACTCTGAACTGGCCAGGCCAAGCTGCCAGTCATTTGGTGCAAACCTTAAATCAACGGGAGATCTGGTACCTCGTTTCTTAGAACCAGCTGCTTTGGGGGTTTAGGGTAGGAATGGGGCAGATAGAACAGAGGGTTGGTCCATATAGGATCAGCACATTGAGGACACAGTCACCTTCTACTTGTTTGTTCCAGTCACTGTGGCTTCCTCAATGATCCATAGTGTGACACATTTCCTCCTACACTTGCATGTTGGACATATCCCTTCTGTCTGCAAAGCAAGTCTTCCCCTTAGCTTAAGTAGTTCTCCTCTTTAGTCCTCATTCCCATCCTAGTTAATTAAGGAACTCTTATCTCCAGACTAAACCTGATGTATCACTAAAGCTAAATCTGGTACATCTGGGTCTAAATAAAAAGCAAATCTAATTGTAAAATTAAATCTGGTATTTAAACTATTGTTTGTCATAACATGTTAATGGGATGATTATGGTTATTTAATGAATTCCTGTTTTGTCCAGTAGAGTGTAAGTTCTCATAGCCCAGGTCTTAAGTCTCCTTGGCTTTGTGTCACTATTACCTTGCATGTAAGAGATGCTCAACAAATGCTGTTTGAATGTATTAAAGGATATATACTCTAGTAGCATTAAAAGAAAAAAAGGAATTACAAGTCATTAAATACTTATTAATATATTGACTTTTCTATGTATATAAAATGTTATGTGATTTAGCCAGATCTTAGAAATTTCAAGAGTTCTGATTTCGGTATAAAGTGAAATGAAAAATGTAGAAATTTTACCATGAAAAAATGACTTTAATTGTGATTACAAAACTATATTCCATTTTCGGTAAGTTAATAAGGTTAAAATCAATGTAAGCAGTGACATTCTTTTATTGTAGAAGTTTAATTATCTGGCTTTTAAGATTAGTAAGGACATCATAGCAGGTTCCTTTTTTGCCCTCTACTAACTTCTTAAAGAAGCCAAGTGAAATACAAATACAGGGTTGGAATCGACTGGATTTGCAAGAAGAACAAGGAAACAGTCAGCAAATATTCAAGTGCTTTAATTGTTACCTACATACTGGGAAAAATACAGGTACATTCATTCTTGCTAATGATTTACATTATATAGCTATTGAGCCAAGAATTCATTTATCAAACATGGTATCATGTCTTTTGGAAATACTCTCTGTTCTTGACATAACAGTGAGGCAAAAGACAAATGAAACTTGAAAAAATTTTAGCTATTGGTTACTTTCAGTTTTTTTTTTTTCCTTAGCTCAGGTGGCTGAACTGGTTCACTGAAACAACATGGAAAAACTGCTGAAAATCAGATTCCAATGGTGGTTGATAAAAAAAAAAAATGTGTCACTCAGAGATTTAGGATTAATCAAATTATTCTGGGAGACAAGATAAGTTAAAGAAATTTTTATCAAAAACATGATGAGCTCTGAAATAATTTAACAGGCAGAAGAATCTAAGATAATTTGTGCCCTTTATTATATAGCAGCTGTAGAGTATGCCATCTTTTGAAATGAGTTAAGGTTTAATATTTGCTAAGCATTATCATGCTTGGGATGAGTAATAGTAGAAAGTGTTGGCTCAAAGGAGCACAAACTGTTTGTGCAATAAGATAGGAGGGGAGCAGCAGATGATGGATGAAGTCTAGACAGGTAAAGTGTAGTGGAAACAGCCCACGATTGCACAAGTGAGTCAGTTAGTGACCAGAGAGCAATCACATTAGGACAAACCTGGCAGATATCATGGATCAGTCTACCAAGGCCAGGAGATAATCCAGCAAGGGAAAGGTCAACATGGCCACAAACTTCCAAGACAATGGATCAAGCACACTGGGAAACAAGTCGCTGACATGCTAACTCACGATCACTTTTCTGCATCCGTTTGCCCTTTCAAAAGATTATGAGCCCATGTTAATTTCAATTTTTGTCAATTGCTAATCTATATTTATATATAAAAATATATTATATACGTTTGTATTTCAGGTTAAATGACAGATGAGTTTAGTAAAGAAAGTGTTTTTCTTTTTATTCATTTATTTTCTATTTTAAAATTGTTTTTAATTGAAAAATCATAATTGTGTATATTCATCAAGTACAGTGTGATGTTTGGATATGTATACGTATATATACAATGTGGAAAGATTAAATCAAGCTAATTACTATATATATTACATAATTTACTTATTTTTTTTTTGTAGGGAGATACTTGAAATTGAATCTCTTAGTTATTTTGAAATTTATGATACCTTTTATTGACTGTGGTCACTCTCCTGTGCGATAGATCTGACCAGCAACTCCTCATTCCCTCCCCCGCACCCCAAGCCTCTGGTAACCATGGTTCTATTCTACCCTTTATTTCTATGAGTTCAACTTTTTTCGATTCCACTTATGAGTAAGATCAAGGAGCATGTCTTTGGATTTCGTTCTAAGGATGAATTGCCTAGATCTCCTTGTGATAGATAATTTCAATTCCAACCTTTTTCAGTGATTTCCTTTATAGATTTGAGTGTCATTTTAGTTGTAATGTTCCCACTCTTTCAATACTGTTCATGCATTATATAATCAATATTCTATAATGCAGTTGGCCTTGATAATCCCATATTTATTGTGAA
Organism: Lepilemur ruficaudatus; assembly: GCA_963574885.1. NCBI lineage: Eukaryota > Metazoa > Chordata > Mammalia > Primates > Lepilemuridae > Lepilemur > Lepilemur ruficaudatus. The sequence goes on from CAUYRT010020752.1 coordinate 199,077, forward strand.
GGTGAAGGTATCCCTAAGAGATACTTTTAAATGACTAGTACTTTTAAATGACTAACATGATATAATTTTTTTAAACATAACAGACCTACCCATAATATTTTGGTTTCTCAAGTTTCAAAGGGCACATGCTTCTCGTAAAACACAGATAGCTATATTTTTGCAGATCAAAGTATCTGGGTTATGATAAGAGGCTTATGGTCTCAATAAGTTTTTAGGGTTAGACATTTACATAAATTCATATCTAGAGATTCAAAGAAATCCCTAAGGATTGAAACTTGAAATACATGTACTTTTTTTTTCTAGGCCAGTTGAGAAATGAAAACATTCTTAATTATTTCAAACCCATATAGTGGTGTACAGTATAATTAACTCTGATGTGTGTTTCACACCCAATTAGAGGGTATTTTAGCACCAAGATAATTAGACACAGCAGCACCTGGGAAGTATAATCAAACAAGTTTATCACCACATATTACTGTCCTATGATCCTCTGCACTTTTTAAATGCTGGGCCTAAAGAGAATGGTCAAGACATCTGGGAAAATGTTGCTCATTATAGAAACTTTACTAAGATCTATATCCAGTTCAAAGTATTCCTGTTTATTTAAAAATCCCTAACCTTTTGCTATGGCTTCATAATCCGTTTGCTACATTTACGAATGATTTCTTCACTGCTTAATGGGAGGATGACCCTCGTCTACTTACTTTGGTAGTGAATGTTTTATGATATTTTCTTGTCAATGAGAATAGTCTGTTAAGATTTTTTTCTGTGGCTCACCTGGGGATCAAGCACAAAACTGGAGTTATGGATATAATCCATGTTCTGGAATTTTCAGACAACATCAACTGGGAGGTGGACACCAAGAGTCCAGCTGGAGGCTTTGTCTGAGAGTGTCATCTTTGGACCCATGGACTGGGAGCTGGCTAGAGATTCTCAGACCGGGCCCAGGCCTTTTTTCTCTGCACATTATCAAGGTGATGCCTCTGAATGTTAATGTTTGAGACACACGGATCTGATTGGAGTAAGAAATTCTCTAGGACAAGGTACATGCAGTATTTGTCTTCACGGTCCTAGTAGCAGCAGAATGTGCAATGATATGTATGGAAGGAAAGTAATAAAGAAGGAAGGAGGAAGGAAGGAAGGAATACTGGTCTCAAAGTCCACCACTCTTACCTTAATCCTTATTCTTTTTTTTTTTCTTTTTTATTGGGGGAAAAACTACAAAGCATTTACAGTATAATGTTTACAATCACAATTTATAGTGAGCTGATTTCCCAAAATATATTACCACTCAAGTTGACTTATCTTGTTACATTTAAAAACCTACTCTGTCAAAGTAGTCCTTAGAGTACATACATAGTGCTCCAACTGTATCTACGTACAACCAGCACTCCATTTTGAGTGTATAATTAAATGATTTTCAGTGAATTTACCAAGGTGTACAGTTAATCACATGAATCAATTTTTGAGGAATTCCTTTCCCCTATTGAGACCCCTAATTCTGCTCCCCAACTACTTTTCAATCATATCCCACCCCTCCACAGTGACCCCCCCATGTCGCTCAGCCTTGGGTCTACCCCCCACCCCCCAATTCCCCAGTGTTCACTCCCACCCTTTGAGCACCATAGTGTGTTCAGCTTGCTGTAGACTTGAGATTGTCCAAATCCAATATTTAGATCTTAGCTCAGGGCTAAGCTATACCTTGTGAATCC